>JAJMKJ010000042.1:0-43638 GCA_030569255.1 Insectozyma sakaeoensis | reverse complement strand
TGATTTTTGATTCTGTTTCAATTATATTGAGTAAAAATTCAATTTCTAACCTTTTTCTACCCTCAATAATCCAATCATTTGATAATTTTCTTGGCCATCCTTTCAAATTAGCAACTTCTTCAACTGCATCATCCAAATTGTTTCTTGCTAAACTGGACTCGACTTTAGCAATAACACTTTCAATATCTTTACCATCTTGTTTGATTCCTTTTACTGGTAACAACAACTTTGAAAAGATCAAAGAGGACAAATGGCCCAACAAACCGGCATTTGGTGGCAACAAGGAGGCGGATCTCAATTCGGGTGTTAACTGTTCCCATCTAGTCAATAATTGTGAGTTTGTCAAGATGGAATGGGTCGATTCATTGGCAACCAATGGTTGCAAATCCTGCAAAGCCAATTTCAAAACTTCGTCATCCGCTGAGAGCTCAACCAACTTTTTCAAGTATGGTGATATCAATTTTGGAGCATCATTTGGATCAGCTGGGTTCAACAATAAGCTTCTTAATTTTGATATTGATTGTTGAATCAAAGTTTTTTTATGATTCGACGCAATCTGTGCCTCAAAAGATTGAGCAAACTTTTCCAACTCGTTCAATTTTTCATTCAATTTATCAAGGTTTGCCAATCTACCGTTTCTTTCTTCATTCAATTTCTCATTGATCAACTTTTCAAAGCTTTTTGTTTGCTCGATTCTAACCATCGATACGGCATTGGTAGCAGCTTGTGAGATTGCTTCTTTTGCTGCTTTTATTTCTTGATTTAGTCTCTTGTTCAATTTGGATTCCAATTGTTGTTTTTCATTGTTGAATTGGTGTAACAAGTTCTCGGTCAATTCCAACTCTTTTTTTGTAAATGAAGAAAATAACTCAGTTTGAGAAACTTTCAATTTATCTTGCAACTCATCGTCAAATGATTTGGTTAATCCATTCAATTTGGTGGCCAATTTGTTGATGTTGGTACTTATAACATTGACCAAGTCTTGGTTTGTATGAGCCAACGAGCTGGCGTCGAGTGATTGAATAAAGTTGTTAAATGATGAAATGGTGCTTTTAACCGATTCATCAACTGATTTAGCCAAGTTTGAATTCAATTCAATCAATGGTAAATGTGCGAGCTCCCTCTTGATGCTTTCTACTTCAACTGGTTTCTGCAATTGCTCAACTGGTGTCAAGTCTGTACCTGTTTTGGATTCATCTTGATGTTTGAACCCTTTCAATTTCTTTTTTGATTCTTTCAACAAATCTTCACCTTTGTGTTCCAAGTTCTTGGTCAATTTTTCAATATCTTCTTTGGATGGCAATTGAACATCGGTGAATTTGGCCTTGATAGACTCCCAAGCATCTTGAATATCTTCTAAAGAACCAGTTTCAATCAATTCAATCAATTCTTCGTGATATGGTAGTTCATTCTCAACGACAAAATCCATCACCTTGTCGTTTTTGGTTGCTACATATAAGGTACCTCCATACAAAATTGCAGCAAACAATGTAGTTTTGAAAAGAAAGCCAAAAAACGAAAATTTTTTCTTCTTTGGTTGTGGTGTTGGTGGTGGTGGTGGTGTTGGTGTAGTTGCAACTTTAGCTCCAGCGGGCGAATTGATTTTGGGAATTGGTGGTGGCGCATCGATCTTCCTTCCGTTCAACTTAATCGAGCTAGTGGATATCCCACGCAAACAAACTTTCCCAGTGTTACGTGCTGCTAATTTGTACATGACGATAATAAGCTATTGACTTTTCTTACTTTTTATTTATTATTTTTTTTTTTAGGTACACTGTTTGTTGAAGGAAGCAAAAAAAAAAAAAACCTTTGGAAATTCCTGTTCACCCAATCAGATACTAGAACAATTTTAACAACAATTGATAGTTAACAATGTCAATTGAACCGTTAGCTATATCTGTACCTCAACCGCTGACTCAGAGAGGCCAATCTTCCCATATTTCTTACGATCCAAAAAATGAAAGATTAGCTTATACAAACGGTAGATGCATCATAGTGAGACCGGTTGATTTCAATTCTAATGAGCCAGTAATTGTTTTCAGTAAACATATATATCCGACGACAGCAGTCAAGTTCTCACCATCTGGATTTTATATTGCTTCGGGTGATGAATCTGGTCAGGTGAAAATCTGGGATGTAGCACCTAAAAAGGAAATACTGTTTGAACAACCGCATATTAAATCAGAATTTCAAATTATATCTGGGCCTATAAGATCAATTGCTTGGGATGCAGATAATCAAAGGATAATAGCCGTGGGACAGGGAAAAGAGAAGTTTGGACATGCCTTTTCATGGGATTCAGGAAATTCCATTGGCGATATCCAGGGACACTCCTCAGCCATAAACGCGGTTGATATCAAGCCACAAAGGCCTTATAGAGCGGCCACTGTTGGTGACGATTTTGCTATGGTGTTTTTCAACGGTCCTCCGTTTAAATTTGAAAAAAGTTCAAGAGGTAATCATTCAAATGTCGTTAGGGACGTTAAATTTAGTCCTAATGGCGATTTTTTGATAAGTGTTGGCTCCGATAGAGCCATTTGTATATACGAAGGTAAAACAGGGGAACTCATAAAAAAGATTGAAAAAGCCCATGATGGTGGTATATTTGCCGTTAGTTGGTTTCCTGACTCTAAATATTTTGTCACTGCTTCTGCTGATAACACTTTAAAGAAATGGACACCACAAGGTGAGGAAGTTGATACTATTAAAGTTGGAGAACTGGCGAATCCAGCTAATCAACAAGTTGGCGTAGCTATAACGAAAGATTACATTGTGTCGCTTTCAGCAAATGGATTTTTAAACTATTTTGATTTTGATGGAAAGTTGCAAAAGACTATTTTTGGACACCAGCCAACGATTACTAAATTGCATTATTCAAACAAGGAATTAATCAGTGGAAGTTCTGATGGATTTTTATACAAATGGAATTTCGAAAATGACAAATTGGCATTGACTCCAGAGGTTAAATTTGAAGAGAACCATTCGAATTACATTGCTGATCTACTTTTTGAAAATGGTAAAGGTTTCACTTGTGGTTGGGACGATATATTGAAATCATGGGTGAATGACAAAGTGGTACAAACGGTCAAACTACCATCACAACCAGTCCAAATCATTAAAATCGACTCTAGTAGATTGGCAGTTCTTTTGCAAGGCGAAATTTTATTGTTTTCCGACAAATTGGAGCTACTTTCTGAATTCAAATTTGATTTTTCAAGTACAAATATAGCATTACTTAATGATTCTACGTTATTAATAACAAACACGACTGCTTTCACGATTGTTGAATTAAAAATAACCGGAAATGAAATAAGCAAAGTCAAAGAGTATCCAAAGATGCGTTCAGCGCCAAACTTAATTAGGGTATCTTTAAATGGCGAGTACTTTGCCGTTGCAGACTCGGCAGGTAAATATACCTTGTTTAAATCTGATGGTACAGTTGTTACAACCAGATGGGCTTTCCACACAAGTAAAGTGTTTGATGCACAATGGTCTAGCGATTCGAAATTCTTGATTAGTGCAGGGTTAGACGGTAGCTTGTTTTTATACTCAGTTGAGAAGCCATCCAAGGTTTTAAAGTATCCATTGGCCCACTCCGGTTCAGGTATATCTGGGGTAAGTTGGGGTAAGTATGATGAGGCAACTAAAACGGGACTATTTTTCACATCTGGGTTAGACGGTACGATAAGAACTTGGGAGATTAGATAGATTGATATAAAAATACATAATACATTAGATTATACAATATTCTTTTAATTTCTCGAGGAAATCAGTAGCTTGCAATTTCAAATTTTCATTCAAGTGACTCATTACGTATTGCACTATAGGTAAGAACAAAGCCCATACTTCCATTTTGGAACTGCATGTTTTTAAAACGCCAATTATATGTTTGGCGGCATTTTCTGATAAATTGGGACAAAGTTGCAAAAGCTTTTTGGCCTTTTCATTATCGACATTATTAATCAAGTTTTCATGGTACAACAATAGAATCAATTGGCGGAAAATCCCCGTTGCGGCAAACATATGCTCTTGATAAAGTATCAATGGGAACAGGTTGATATTACTCTTGTGAACAATAGGTTTGAGAAATTCAATTTGTTGAAACGCGGTGAACAGTTGCTTAAACGTTTGCAAAGCATCGACGTCAATCAACTTTGTTCGCTCATTTGTGAAATTCCAGATCTCAATTAACTCTGCCATTGATTTTCTAAAATAAAACAAAATCGAGTCGTCGTGAGATTGTTGTGTATGCAAATTTTTGAAAAAATAAAACTCAGTGATTAACTTGGGAATCTGTTGCTTATATTTGAATTTTTGCAAGAAATCTCCGTTAGCTAGTATCCAGAAACAGGTTTCTAGAAACGAGTAGTTGGAAGAGTTCAATTCTTTTCGTTTCATGATTGTTTTCAATAGAGTCAAACCTTCTTGACTAGCTTGGCCTTTGATGTTAATGAACTG
This sequence comes from Insectozyma sakaeoensis, assembly GCA_030569255.1. Taxonomy (NCBI): domain Eukaryota; kingdom Fungi; phylum Ascomycota; class Pichiomycetes; order Serinales; family Debaryomycetaceae; genus Insectozyma; species Insectozyma sakaeoensis. The sequence goes on along the minus strand of JAJMKJ010000042.1, from coordinate 39,180 downwards.
AGATTCAAAGTAACTTAATAAAACAGCTGAAATTAAACACCGACATTGAATTTGAAGCGACGTGGTCAAGTTTGATAAGTTAGTATTCATGGTATTAATCGTATTCTCGTAATATTTTAAACATTCTGATGGGTTAGACTGCTGAAATTTAGACAATTGGAAGCGACTTAGCACCAACAAGGCATTTAATATAACTTTTGTTTCATCTCTTAGTCCTACTTCGGTGGCTATTTGTCCAAAATTTTTGAATTGGAAATAAAAGTCTGCATTCGAGTATATTCTGTCCTGAAAAAAATATAGCAAATGTGTTTCTGGCTGACTGATTTGGATGATCTGGCTGTTTAAATTTATGCCTAGATTCTCCAGTATATTCTTGTGACTTGCCTCGGGGGCATTTGGTTTTAGTTTGTTTGTTTCATCGTGATGGAGCTCTTTGATTTTGGGGTTTGAAAATTTGGGATATATGGGTACGAGGGGCTCGACTGTATTGGTTTCGGTTGGTTTTTTCGATTCGTTGAAGTCGTCGAGTGTTTCGTTTACAAAATGATACTTTGTGTTTTGTGATGGTGGTTGTTGATGAAAGGTTCTATCCGTCAAATTGTGTGGCTGTTGGTAATAGGTTGTTGTAACTGGTTGCAAAATATTGATATTTTCTTCGTGGCTAGTGGGAAACTGAGTGGTTGGGGGTAGCCAACTTTGGTCGGAGTAGTCGAAAGCTCTTGCAGAAGTGTTGTAAATATTTAGCGGTGAATCAATTGTGTGTGGTTTATTTTGGAAGCCACCATCAAGGTGGGTGGTGGTGGTGGTGGTGGTGGTATTACCGTGCATGTATCGAAGAAGTGGGCCATTGTTGTCTTTGTTTTCATTGTTCAATCCAGGTATCAAAAAGTCACTCGACTTGTCATTGAATTTTTCAAAACTTTGGTTAATTAAATCCTCGGGGAAATCACCATCTAGTACATCATTTGTATCAACATTATCTAAATTGGGTGGGTCAGTCATTCACTACTAACTAAATAAGAACAAATTTTGCTTAAAACCCAATTAATTATGAAATTAAGTTTAAAGCTCCAAGTTGCAATTTCCTAGCTAAAGTATAAATAAAGGCTTTTACTATTTTTCACTTTATGATTTCTATAATTCAATTGCCTCGTCAAGTTGTGTTTTGATGGAAGAAAAAATCAAATTTCGAGATTTCGAGAGTCCAAGATTTTTCAAATTCTACATTTGTAATGTTTGCATTTTGATTGCTTTTATTTGTTTGACTTAGACCTAATGCAAGTCGAATATAGTTATACTCGCTTAAACTTGTAATTGATGTCCGTTAAAAAAGCTAAAATGAGAAAAGACAAACAAAAAAAAAAAAAGTTAAAATTTCATCGATAACCTTTGATTTTCGACTTGTGGCAAACCTGCAGCTGGAGCTCTCGATAATCTTCTACTGTGTGGCATGTGATGTATATTTGTTGTAAACGTATAGAAAGCTTAATTATACAACTCATCTCATCATCATCGAGTAATTATTCGTAGAAAGTCCAACTGATGGTCAAAAGAAAAAAAAGTCCCACTCGATCATAAGTACGCCATCTAAAACCATTGTGTTTCAAATATTATTTATCATGTCTGCGAAGGAATACGCAATATTTGCCATCGATGCTTCCAAATATATGAACGCAAAAAACCCGGATGACTTTGGAACGGACTTCCAATTGTCCTTGCGGTATACCATGCATCGCTTGATTGATTGCGCCTTGAGAAACCGGAAGTCTGACAGGTTTGGGGTATTCCTATATACTGAGTCCGCCTTCAAATATTTGTACAATGACGGACAACTCGATTTGTCAGCAGTCAAGTCCTACTACCACCAGTCACTCGAGTTTGTTCAAGCACGCCTGGGACATTCTGGTGCGCGGACTTACAATGTAGCACGAGCAATCGAAGACATTGTCGATTTATTTAAGCCTACTATTCAATATTCTTATCGAAGAAGTGTTCATCTTGTCACAAATGGATCGGCTCAGGTGCAACCCTTGACTACTGCATCTCATCGCTTTATGGAGGATAAAAAAATTGATTTGCACTTTGTTGTCATTAGTAATAATAACAAAAGCACAAATGACAATTTTTTGAAAACTTTTCAACATTATCCAAATACTACAATAGATTTTCTAAACAATACCATATATGGTCCACCATTGCTGAAACTCGTCGATCCACGTGCAATTAGTCAGACTCATTTGACTTTTGGCAGTTTCAAGCATGATGCTACTACTGATGGGCCAATAAATTTGAGTGTCAGTGTTTACCCCGCTGTAAAGTCACACAACCTTACACATGGCCATGAGTATTATTACAATAGGGAACTTAGCAGCATTGCATCGATTAAAAGAGAAACAAAATACTATTATAGTGACGTGGACCTGGACGATGAAAAAGATGCAGAATTTGAACCTGATTCTAAGCGTAGAAAGTATATTGAGCCGAAGGACTTTTTTAATGCTTTTAAAATTACTCATTCGGAAATAATAGCTTTGGCCGATGATTTAAATAGCCTTTCAACTTTGAAAACTACCCCTGGTTTGGGGATAATAGGGTTTATCAAACGACATCAGTTGTCGGTGGGTTACTTGACGGATGAATCGGTCTATGTTATACCATCGACAGATCTGGTCAGTGAAAAGAATAAAATCGGCTTTAATTCTGTGATTGCAACCTTGTTGAACATGAATTCTGTTGCCTTGCTCAGGTATGTAAAGTCGACAAATGATGATGTACAAATCTGTGCTGGATATCCTCAGAAAGTCAAATTAGAGAACGACAAATTTGCATATGTGTTGTTAATGATACGACTTGCGATGAAAGAAGATGAAAAAATTGGCAGATTCTATCCATTAGATAAGTTTCATAAAAAGAATGCTGATTCAGTTGATACGTTAATGGAACAATTTATAAAAAGCAAGAAATTGAAAAACGATCTGGAATATGACCCTACAATCATCAACAACACAAAAATCAAACAAACAAAATCAGGACAACTAGAAGACAAGCAAAACTCACTTGAGTCCAACTTACTATCTTTTGATCCATCTGCTAAGAAATTTAACCATTATTTAAACAAAACAATTTTAAAATGGTTGGACTCTGATTTGTCTTTGATTGATTTCACTAATCAAGAGGATTTTATTGAAAAATATTTGACTAATGACGAAGAAACTGCATTATTCAACCTAAATAATATTTTAAAAGTCAACCAAGATGACCTATATACAAGTGCGGAGAAAAACTGTCAAGATTTGCAGCATCGTTTAATTAACCAGTTGGATGTAAAATACCGGGTAAAGAAAAAAGACAAGCCTGTTAAAAAAAGTAAAAAAGGTCCTAGTTTGTTGACGGACTTCAATGAGAACAATAATAATTTCATGGATTTGAATGATATTAAATTTTAGTTTTCACCATTTATAATTTGAATAGCCTATTCTTCATGTCAAACTCCCTATCTTTTGCGGTTCTACTTCTGTGTTTGTCTTTAGATGTTCCATCCTTACCAAAACTTTTCATCAATTTTTGGGTTATCTTTGTGTTGTTCAACCTCTCTTCCTCTTCTTCTGTAATTTTTTTCAAGTTTTGAATATCTAAATCTTGTATGACCGACTTATCAAAAAGACCCTTATAATTTGAACTTTTCCCTTGCTTCCACAAATTTAGCCAGTGCAGTGCCATTCCTAGCTCGTCAAAAGAGCCATCTTTCTTGACCTTGTCTCTCGACAATGCAATATAATATAGCAATTCATAGATATCGTTTGTTGGATGTTTCATGTACTGCTTATACTTCGATCCAGTTGGATCCTGTAGGTTCAACAAGTACAATAAATAATCTGCTTGGATAACTGGATCAATAAAAGATTCAGAGATACACCCAACTAGACTCAACGATAGCATTGTTTCTTGGTCTTTCACCGTGGGTAAGAATATTCCTGGAGTATCGTAAACCATTATCTCCGGTTCTTTGGATAACCGTATAACTTCACTCGTACTTCTAGTCACCCCTGGCTGTCCCCCTGTTTTAGCTACTTTACGAAACTTTGTTGAAATTTTATCTTCGTGCTCTGTCAACCCTACGTTTCTCAAAGTGTTGACTAAAGTCGATTTTCCAACATTGGGAAACCCTATTATCATTAGCTTCAATCCTAAAGGCGGTGGCGGATCCATCTTATCGTGTAGATTAGTTATTCTTTTAATGATCTTGCGTGCATCCAGCTTGCTTCTACAGTCAATAAACATGTAATCTTCATTTCTGAACTTATGCCACTTATCCAATAGCGCCTGACTAATTATAGAAAGATCCTTCTTGCTGTATAGAATCAATTTCTGCTTGTTGGCCAAAATTTTATTAAATAGCTGATTTATGGTGGAAATTGGGGCCCTTGAATCTCGAACTTCCAAAATCAAATCTAGCTGTGGATTTAAATGGCCAAATTTCATTAACGCCTTCTGCTGGTGACCCTTGAAATGTGATAGCGATATGTTGTATTCAGGAAAGACATCACGAGGTATGAATTTCTTCACAATCTGAGATTTTGACATTTTGCAATCAATATAGAGAGATATACAGATGAGTGTGAGAAAAAAAAAAAAAAAAAATAAACCAAGCATTAAAATTTTCACTTTGACATGCCTTTAGTCGTATTCACGGGCTACCCATCGTCGGGTAAAACAACTTGGGCTAAGAAGCTACAAGCTAAATTTGAAGAAAAAATAAATGAAGCCAAAAAAGATTCAAGTCCGGGGCATAATTACTCGGTAATATACCATTCAGACGAAACTTTGGGCATTAACCATGATAGTTACTACGAGTCAAATCAAGAGAAGCTAGCTAGAGGGTCACAGATATCAGCTGTCAAGAGGGATATATCAAGAACCAACATTGTCATTTTGGATGCATTATCATACATTAAAGGATTTCGATATCAATTGCACTGTGAATCTAAAGGCCAGGCCACACCTCATTGTGTGATACATGTGATTGCACCCATCGAACAATGTCTAGAGTGGAATTCTCAAAAACCAGACAAAGAGAAATGGAACGAGGATTTAATCAAGCAGTTGGAAATGAGATACGAAGAACCAAACAAGGAAACGAGATGGGACTCCCCTTTGTTTGAAATAATATCCAATGATGAGTCTGAGTCAAAAGTATTAAACGATATATGGGATTCATTAGTTTTAAGTAAACCCATCACCCCAAATGCAGCCACGCTAGTGAAAGCTACGTCTGGTAATAACTTTTTACAGGAATTAGACAAGAAAACTCTGGAAGTCGTAACTAAAGTGATACAGCATCAGCAACTTACAACCGGAGGAGACGTTTTGATTGATAAAGACCAAGATTTGTACGTGTCGTTGCCGTTTAATACCGTCAGTACGGCACAGTTGCAAAGAATAAGAAGAACATACATAGGTTTGAACAAAATGAGGTCCACAGATACTACGCGAATCAAATCTATGTTTGTAGATTACTTAAATAGAAGCTTGAGTGATGAATAGATGCATATTTTTTTTTTTCTTTATTTATATTAATTCATTTACTTCTTCCTTTGATTTTTCCATTTGAAATGTACTTTCCCGTTTGAATCCACTATCTTCTTCTTATTGCCTTTCTTCATCTTTTCCAAATTTTCAGTCATTATACTCTCGATTTGCTTCAACTCTTGCTCTTTTTTTATTCTTCGTTGTAATAACTTGTATTGCTTCAACTTTTTAATATCCAATCTATTTTTGGTCTCGGGGTCTATATCTTGTTTTATGACCCCCTTGTTATTGTACAATTGATCTAATTTCAATCTGTTCTCTCGATTATCTATCAAGTTGACATCGGTATTGAAATGCTTGGCAACATCAAAATCTTGCTGCTCTTGTACAGTGTCAACGAATACCGTGTGCTTACCTGTGTTTTCGAATAATTTGTCTTTTTGTAATTTTTGTATCTTGTTTAATTCGTTCAACCTCGTGGTTCGTATATAGTTGATATCTTGTGTTTTCAATAGTTTCACTTGGTCAACCGACAATACATCGTTCCCTCTGTCTGCTATCAAAATTCCCCTGTCATCCGTTTTCTTCTTGGTCATCCCATGGTAGTATTCATCTGGGTTGTGTGATTTGACTTTTTCCTTTAATGCCTTTAAGGCGGCTTGTTTCTTATGATAATCATCAGCTCTTAACTTGTAATCTTTCTTCTTTTCCAATAATCCATATCTTGCCCTGCTATCTATTTGGGACCTTTCTCTGTGTTGTTTTTTCTGCACATTGTGCACCAATTTAGCCATTTTGTAGTTTGGTTTTAATTTCAGTGATGATGAGCATCAAATTTATTTTACTTGGTAGTGCGACATCGTTAACGATTTTTCAAACCCAAATATATATATAGTCCACACACCCCGCTGACCATGATCTCTAGATCTGCAAAGGCAGTAACTAAAACTATTGGCGCAGTTGCGGTTAGATGCTCTGTTGGTAGGTTTTTGAGCACCACCACAGTATTGAAAAACAAAACTGTTGAAGCAAACGATGATTCAACGTTGCCATGGTATATGAGAGAAGAAAATTCATCACCAGTAGAGACTATAGATGAAATAAACATACCAGAACTACCTAAAAACAGCCCCGAGGCGTTGCTGGAAGTGGTGAACTTGATAGCTACAGAATACGGACTACAGGACATACTCATACTAGATTTGCATGAGTTGCCGGAAACTCACCCAAAGCATCCAAGTAATCAACAAGCTGAAAAATATGTCATTATTGCATCTGGAAAATCAGAAAAACATATTTACAAAGCTGCGTATGAGCTTAAGCAGTACATCAAGAGCAACTTGAAGAACAAGCCGCAGATTGAAGGTATGATATCCAACTCAATCAGTCCTGTGTTGAGAAGAAGAATGGTGAAACGGGCAAAGAAGGGCTTGCCTGCTACATACAGCACTTATGGTATAAATCCTAATACGTGGGTTAGATGCGATTTAGGTGTCTGTGATATTGTTATTCATATTTTAAGTCCTGACAGAAGAGCCGAATTGAATTTGGAACAAATTTACAGTGAGAATCAAGACGAAGATATGACTGAATTTCCAATAAACCCCTATCACAAACCAATAGATTCAGACAGTGTATTTTATGGGTTAAAGAAAAATTTCCATACCCTGGCTAGAACGTGTGGTATTATGGAATTAGACAAAATTTATGAACATGTTTTGAATAATGGTAATATTGATAGTCTTAGTTTGTATAAGAAGGAGTTTGATGACGAGTTTACTGGCAGCTCAGTGGATGAGCACAATGTCAAGTTTAAATTTTACAAAATTTTAAGGCTTTTAGATCCTGCTTTAGTGTCCGATGATCAGTTGAATCAAGTTATTTTTGAAAAATACGAATCTATTAATTTAATATTAACCAATGAGATTGATTGGAACCAGCAAATCACAAATGACATTGTGCAGTACATGGAGTTGTTAGTTGATCTCAAATTGGATTCATCACAGAGTTTAGAAAAATTATCGGTATTTTTATCCAAAATATTGAACTTCAAGAGCGAAGAAATAGATTTGTTTTCAATTGACAGATTTCAATTATTATTGTGGTCATTGAGCTCAAATGCTCAAAGTCAATTGGATTCTGTTGAAATTCAAAACTTGACAGACTCGAGTCCGAAATCTAATTTCGACCCGATTATAAACGAACCAAGCGAGGAAAACGTTCAAATCTTACAAGATATACGAAAGTTGCTCAAATATTATAACAAGTCCAACAAAGGTGGCATGCCCATATGGTTGAGAGAGCAGATGATGATGAGCTACGGAAACTTTCATAAATTTTCAAGTTATGGCTACGACAAATGGTACTATTTCTGGAGAGAATGGAACGGTATCATAGAGTCTATTAACGATCCAAATGTTTCAATGACATATTGGATCAACTTGCTCATATATTTGACGAAGCTCAATGATGTTGAGGCTTTGAGATATTTTGTCGAAAAACATTGGAATGACAGAGGAAGTGGTCACTCATTTGTTAGAGATTATACACAAGCTGTTCAGGGTTTAGAGAATAATCAAAGGGTTGTTTTGAAAAGAGCCATTGACGCTTTAAACGAGCAACACGGGGAGAAGGTATGGTTCCAAGATGTAAATAGATTTTTGAAAACCTTGTGAGTGAAAAAGTTTATTGTGCAAGTGCAACTTTGCAGCATAATACATATATCCACGGGATATTTTAATGACAAACCCCGAACGCAATATATACAGTTTCGACTGAATTGTTTGTGATTTTAGTGATTTAACATGAACTCTGATTTACTGGCGATAGCCGAAAACCTCGTCGCCTTGATCATCGCGCAACCTTCGACTCCGCGTTTAATTTTTTTTTTTTTTTCTTGCTTTTATTGACGCGACTCTGCAAAACTAATCAGTTCACGAAGCTCAACTAAAGGTGTCAATGGAAGTTGCAAAACTAAAACAACGAATAAAAAATTGGGAACATGCATTTATTGAAAAGCACAAAAGACAACCTTCAAAAATCGATATAAAAAAAAATATAGAGGTTTACAAACTATACTCAGAATACAAATCAATCAAGCAAGGCAAACTAATAGATAAACCTGATGCGAATAAAGAAGATGTGTTCAAATCACCTTCTCGTAATCCTAATTCAGATTCACAGCTAGTTAAGGAATTCGGTCCTACTCCACAAGCAAATGGGAAGGTGTTATCTTTATTCGATTTCAAAATGACACCTCCCGATTCATCTCCGCTAAAAGATAAATCAGTAAATACAGAATTACACTTTAAAAGCCCGCCGCAATTGCCATCCAGAAATATACTATCAACACCTACGAAATCTAGGGTGACTGGAATTTTGACACCTGGCAAACATAAAGACGCATTATTCATGGAAACTCCCAAATACTTGAAAAAAGTATTCACACCTACCAATAAATCCTCGGAGGCAGAATTTCAAGTTAGTCCATCGCCTTTCAAGTCGAACAGAATGATTGGTAAGAAATTGATTGAAGTTTATAATGCGTCTGTTGCTGAAATCGATTCAGAAGTCCCCGAAGAATTCAAAACTCAAAATGACAATGCTGAAGGCATGAAAGATGACGAGGTTGAAAATGAAAAAGATTCAGACAAGATGCAAATGCATCGAAAAACTGAGTATAAAAAACGACAAACTCAGAAACGATCTACAAGAAGAACAAAGATTGCCCCAAGACCAATGACACAGTTTTCTGACATGAAAGATATAAATGTGAAGGATCAGATAGAAAAATTAGAAGCAAAAGAAAAGAATTCACTAATGGCGTACATAAATTCAGATGATGAATATGAATCCGACACGGAAGTTAAAGAAAACAACAATGGAAGTCCCGTTAAACGAACCAGGAAGCCAATTACAGAGAATTACAAACGAATGAAGATAAACGATCCTCGAAGTAAGAAATTCAAACAAAGAATGAGGAGGTGACTTCAATTTATTAATGTAGCTATTAAATCAGACGCATCGTTTTGGTCGAATTGGACTCTATTTTTCATCTCTATTGGGAATGTAATGTCGTGGTGTTTCTTTTGCTCTTCTTCGGTGGTGAAATAAATTGGTTTCTCCCATTTCCTCAGATCACTCTCGTAATCCCAGATTTTAGTATTCTGTGTTTGCTGTGTCAGCTTTTTGTTTTTGATTTCCGCTTCCAAATTCAATTCTTCCTGGCTCTTTTTCTCTTTAATTGGAACATACTTCTCAATCATTTTCACCTTACCGTCTTTGGTAATTGACATCTCCACTGTCTTCTCACCTCTACTGTTTCTTTCCTTTTCTAGTCCTTGCTCTCTATTTAGCCTTTGCTGCTTCTTTAAATTCAAAGCTCTTTCCTCAGCAGTTAGCCATATCGACTGAGTTGGAAACTCGAAATCTGAAGCATTATCAATAATTTTTGTCCGTTCTTCCCCAGTTTCTTGATAATGTAATAGTGTGTTCAAACGGTCTTTTGCCTTGGCCAAATCAGCATCGCTATTTGTATCTTTTTGAACTGGCACTACAGTGTCCTTCTTTTGCAATTCTTCTTCTTCTTCCTGCTTTTTCCTCAACCCTTCCTTCTCAGCTAGCTTGAACGCTCTATCTTGTGCTTCCCAAAATTTTTCTCCGGGATTCATTTTCACAACAATTTTCTTCTTCTGCTGTTTTTGTGGCTGCGGTGCTACTTTGTTTTCAGGATTAATCAATGAGTCCTTCTCCAGCTGCAACAAATTTATTATATCCTTTTTATCCTTATTTGATATAATGCTTGCACCACAAAAGGAGCATGGTTGCAACCCTTCTTTGACACAAATAATTTTTCCACAGTTTAGACAATTTGGTGCTATTTCAAATAAAGGGTGCCTTCTTGCCATGCAATTGCATGTTCTTTTAATCGATGGATCAGTTGTTGTTTGAGTAGACTCAAGCTCGTTTAATATGAACTCAATATCTTTCAAATTTGTAATATTCTTTTTCTTTATCTTTTTCTCTTCGGCAGATATCGGCTTCAGTTTGATTAATTGTGAAGTCAAAATTGGTTTGTTCATATTATTAATCTGCAGTTCATAAATATGCTTGATGGTAGATCACAAAAAAAAAAAATACTAGTTCAAGAAAAAAAAAAAAATATACACAACTTTACCAAAATATCAATGTCATCCTCCATTCAAGACTCTGAAGAGTTGAAGTTGAAATACAAGGAGATTGCAGAGCTAAAGAAGTCCATTGCAGAAAAGCAAGCTTTAAAACAAAGACAAGAACGCAACCATGCTAGAATAAACAAGAAGAAATTACATTGGAAGCAACATAGTCATCAGAGGAAATTCCACAACATGAAGCTAGTAGTGAACAAAATCGACGAGAGTTCATCATCCATTAACAACCCTACAGAGGGGAATGGCCAACTATTGAAACCGCAGCAATACATCACATCTACGTCTAAAGGGAAAATGTCGTTGTATAATGCAAGCATCTATCAGCAGGAAGCTGAACGACTCAGAGAGTTGAAAGACTTGAGAGCTCAACAGATTGCACAAGAAAAAGAAAAAATCAAGTGGCAAAACAGGATATCAAAGTTTAGGAATTTGTATGCCGACTGCGATAGAGTAAAAATCAATGGGACAAAGTATGCTGTAGCTAAAAATGGAAACACATTAGCACCAATCAAGATGTTTCAATTAAACGCTCCAAATAAATGTGAGTGGAATGGGTTTGAGTATACCCGAAATAAAAATGGCACATTCAAGCGATACAAAAAAGAGAGGAGAAGAAAGTATGATTATTCTTTTTATTATTTGTTCAACTTGGGCAACTTACTAACTCGATTTAGGTTGGAGGCTTGTCGATATTATTCAAGAACTGGTTTGTATATTTTTAACATTTGTTTTATTGATAATTAATACTAACTAATTCTTTGTTTGTGAATCTTTCAAACTGAGATATAGGTATGTGTCAGAAAGGTTCAAATTGTAAATACATTCACGATAAAGATAAGATCAAAATATGTTCATACTATCTATCAGGTGCGTGTACAATGAGAAATTGCTTGTTGAATCATTCACCAAACGATAATAATACACCTTTGTGTAGGTATTTTTTGGAAAACAAATGTTTGAACCCGCAATGCAGATATAGTCATTTCAAACCAGAACATTATGATGATCCGAATTATGAAATATGGACTTGCAGACCATTTGCAATTGGGTCCTTTTGTTCTAGAGGCAAGAAATGTCCATTTCTACACTTGCTGAATTGTCCAGATTTTGAAGAAGATAATTATTGCCCTAGAGGTAATCAATGTATGTTGAATCATCAATTTACATTGAGAACTCAGGAGCTGATTTCTTCTAGGCCGAATCAGTACATCAAAGACGAAACATTGGTTGAAGATTCCAATGTTGCGAAACCAAAGAAAACTATCATTAATAGTTATACTGTTGACCCCAAAACCTTGTTTATACTTGATGAAACTGGCAATTATCAATTTTATGTTGATAATCAGGGTAAAAGTAATGAGGATTTGGAAAAACCGCTGGGAGAGTTTTTGATTGAAGTTTCAGACTCATCTTCTGAATATGAAGAGGATTGGGAAGATGATTTGGAAAACGATTTTAATGCTCAAATGCAACAGAATGAGGATTTTGTCAATGTGTAGTTGATTATTTACTCCCAAAAGGTAATCTAATCTGTTGATAAAGTCATGTGTTGCCAATAATAGCGTGGCTGTCATTCAAGTAACAACTTAATGCAAGTCAACTTGTGCTATATTGGGTTGGTCGTGTGCATGTATACTACTTTACGCTCGTATATTACAAAAAAAAAAGAAAAAGTGTTGCAAAAAAAAGTGTATAGTATGCAGTACAGTTCCATACATTAGTTCCCCATAATAAACAAAATTTCTATACATTAAAAGTTGATTTAACCGCCAATTTCTAAAATTATCCTTATTGGAGTCATCCATATAAATACATAGTCAAATTTACCTTGTACTGGTTTTGTCAATTACCCTCTCAAGTTCAACGAATGGTTATAACAGCCACATGTCAAGTTTAACCAACTTTTATCATAGTTCTCCAATCACTGAAAATAATAACGACGATAGTAGCAGTAATTATCAAAATTTCGACGATGACCAAGTTCGTCAAACCATTAATGATTCGTTCCCCTTGGATTTGAATTGTCCACCGAGAAATATTCCTGTTCATTCATATGCTCAACGATATCAAGTGGTTCATAATTTGGGCAATGGTAGTTTTGGAACCGTTGAATTAGCAAAATTGAAATATTCGAAATTGGAATTGTTGAAAAATCACGAAATATACAAGCATAACACTTTACTATATCCACTACAAGATTCAAAAATAAACTCAACCAACCTAGTTGCAATCAAAACAATGAAAAAAAAGCTACCTTTCTTGAAAGATTACGCCAATGTCAAGGAAATAAAATTCATATTCTGTATACCATCACACCCATGCTTAGTTCAAATATATGAAGTTTTCATAGACGACATAAATTATCAATTACATATTAGCATGGAAGCATTAAATCAAAATCTATACCAATTGATTAAAAGTAGAAAAAATATCAAATTTAGTAATGTCACTTTGAAAAGTATATTAAGCCAATTACTATGTGCAATCAAACATATACATAAGTATAATTATTTTCATCGTGATGTTAAACCCGAGAACATTTTGGTGATTCCTACATTGCAATTTTATGGCTCAAGATCGTTGATACCACCATATAGGAGAAATGACAACTTTATCGTCAAATTGGGCGATTATGGGTTAGCACGACACGTTAGCAATCCAAGACCCTACACATCGTATGTGTCAACAAGATGGTATCGATCCCCCGAAATTTTGTTGAGACAAAAATTCTACAGTAGACCCATTGACATTTGGGCTTTTGGTGTTGTGGCGGCAGAAATTGCAAATTTCATACCTTTGTTTCCTGGGTCTAACGAATTGGATCAAATTTGGAAAATATTGAAGGTCTTAGGGTCGCCTAATTTGCCACATGATTCAAATATTTTGAATTACTCAACTTCCGATTTTCTCCTCCCTTTGGGGGGCTATTGGACAGATGCAGCCTTGTTGGCTAAAAATTTAGGAGTGACATTGCCAATGGAAATTGGGCTCACAATAGATGATATATTACAACATCCAGATTCTAATAATTTGAAAGAAGTAATTCAATCATGTTTAATGTGGAATCCTTTAGTCAGACCAGATGCCACTGAAATCTCGAAAATGAAGTATTTTCAAGATTCCATAACTTTGATGGAAAACTCGTTTGATGAAGAGATTTCAAGACATAAAGCAGCATTGTCGAATTCAAGTTTGGATTACTTGAACGAAACCTATGAGAATAATCTTCTAGATAAATTTGTTGGTTTGCCTAATTCACCATCTCGCAAGATATTGTCATCTGTGGCAATGAAAAATTACACAACTTTACCAAACAACATTTCTATTTACCACGATTTGACTGAAGACGAAACTATTTAGTGTATTTGTAATATATGTAGGTATGTATGTATATATATATATATATATCAAATCTGAATGGTGTGGTGTTTGTTTGACTTTTTTTTTTTGTGTACGAGATTGAAACAGTCGAGAAACATAGTCACACACAGGTTGGATAAAGTTGGTGTTTTTGTGATTGTTGTTTTCTGATGTTGGGTTGGCAAATGTCACCACACACATCTCACGACAATTAACACTCCATAATGCATACCAGTGCAACTTCTAAGTATATGTTTCTCTATATATATGATATGTATTGCAAGATTCATCTTCTACAATATAATACTAACAATTACTTGCTTCGCCGTATTATAACTGTTTCGGTCGATGCTGATACCGCCGTGCTGTTCAAGTGTTGATGTCTATTATATTTTTTTAGATTTTTTTGTTCCCCACAAAGTAAAAAAGTCACCGAAAGATCCAAAAGGGAAAAAAAAAAAAAAAAAAAAAAAAAAAAAAAAAAAAAAAAAAAAAAAAAAAAAAAAAAAAAAAAAAAAAAATAAAATAAAATAAAATAAAATAAAATCTAACGATTTAAGACAGTTTTTTTTTTTTGCATCACTTCTTTTCCACCATTACTTGTTTGTCACAATTTTGCTGAAACAATGTGTATTTCTATAGCTACAACAAACCATGTGGACTATCCGTTTATATTATTGTCAAACAGAGATGAATTTTTCAAACGACCAACTAAATTAGCTCACCTACACCACTCAAACATAGTGTCCCCATTGGATCTAGCCAGAGAGGAACATGGCACATGGATCGGGGTAACCACAGGAGGGAAAATAGCAGTTCTCTTGAACTATAGAGAAGCTGGCAACCAATGTATGTAACGAATCTAAAAAAATTGACTGTACATGTACTAACAAATTGAATAGTGGGGAGTTTTGGTGAAGTGTCCCGTGGTATATTGCCGTTGGATTACCTTGAATCAAAACAAAGCGATGAACAATGGAGAAGTAATTTATCGTCTAATCCTCGATTCGATCTTCGAAAAATAGGTGGGTTCACATTGTTATACGGAACTTTGAAAGTGAAACCCAATGGCAAGATTGATCATTTGAATGTAATCAGTAACAGAGGTCATTATGGAAAAGTATTTGACACGCAAGATGACTCAAATGGAATCATTGGATCAACCTGCAATATTGATGACGATGATGATTTAATCATCTTGAGATCGAAAACTGTTGGACTTTCAAATTCATTAATCAACGAGCCATGGAATAAAGTTAAACAAGGTGAAAAGTTGCTAACTACACTAATAGACGAATCAATCAAGAAGAATTATTCACGAGATCAGTTGGTTGATGAATGTTTCAAATTGTTGAGCCATGATACCTACAACAAAGATATCCAATCGACAGTGGGGGATTTTGCAAGCAAATTGGGTGAATTGAGAAACAGTATTTTCATCCCACCAATTGCAAGAAACGACGACGAATATAAATCCGAAAGTGCCACTGTTGGGAAGTATTATGGTACACGAACTCAAACAGTGATACTATTTGACAAAAATGGAACGTTACATTATTACGAAAAGGATATTCATGACTCTGACGATTTAAACGAAAAAGTTCCTTTGATTAGACATTTTGAAATCGATACAAAAGAACAAAAACTCAGCCAATGAAACTAATAAAAAATATACAATATATAGAAACTATTCACGGGATTGTCAAACCGTTTATAGCTCGCTCATGAGGAAATTAATCAAAAATTTATTTTTCCGCTATTTTTTTCAACCGTATCTAATTGCTTTCGCATCTGTTGTTCTATCTTTAGACGTTGACATATAAAAACAAGATTCTGCGGCACTATGTCTGTAACATATTTGAGTACTGTGCCTAAGACGCCAGTGTATCACAAACTACCAATATCATCTCAAAGTGCATCTAAAGTTCTAGTTCTCGTCCCTGGAAATCCCGGCTTGGTCAACTTCTATTTTACATATTTGGACTTGATACAATCAAAATTCGCAAACTTCGAGATACTATGCATAGGACATGCTGGATATGCACCCAAGGCAGGCAGTTGGGACACTTTTAGTATTGAAGATCAAGTCAAACATAAGTATAACGTATTGGCAGATCTTATCAACGAAAAAGTCAAAACCGGTGTCAGACCCGAATTATATTTTTTATCTCACTCAATGGGCTGCTTTGTGGTCCAAAGGAGTATAAAATTGTTACTACAAGATACACTGCTTGCTGGAAACTTTAGTATTAAGTTCAGTGGGTTTATCACTCCGACCATTCATGATATAAAGTCGTCTAGCTCCGGTGTTAAGGTTTCATCGTGCATGAACTATGGTGTTCCAATTGTTTTTCTCGCATTGGTTTTGAAATATATAATTACCATTCTACTCCCAGAATTCATTATTAGAAAAATCATTCACTACCAGTTAATTTCATCCAAAATAAACTTAGTCGCTGATGTGGAGCCGGGGACAAATTTGGGATTTGAGAATAGTGTTGACGGTGCATATAATTTGATTAAACATACAAATATCACAAATCAAGCCGTTACCATGGCAGTGGAAGAGATGATTGTAATTGACAAAAATGATGACGTAAATGACTGGTATTTTGGTCTAGATTTCCCCAAGTGGTGTTTTTTTGCAAAGCAAGATCATTGGGTATCCGACAATTCAAGAGCTCACTTGATATCGAAGTACGGCAAAGGGAACAATGCCAGTTTTGAAGTTTGCAACAATACCCAACAACCAATCAGTCATAGTTTTTGTGTCACGCAATCTCAAGAGTTTGCAGACATAACCGTAGATAGAATAGCTAAACTCTGCGATTTAAAAGCATAAGAATAGATGTCGAAATTATTTAGAGTTTATTTTTGTACCCAGATGAGTACCGTAATCATGACTCTTGAGTCATCCTGTTGCATATTAAGTATTGATGTATGGATGTAAATCGTAGTTTTTTCTGTTGGGGACTAAGAAATAGATAAAAAAAATAATAGTCAATCTGATTTATTTTGCAATTATAAATTAGGTGGTATACCACCGTCGTTTTTTTTTTCCCCTTTTGATTTTGATTAACTTTTGAAAAAGAATGGATAAGCTATCTGAAAATGAGGAATATGACTGGGAGCAAAACGAGAATTCAGTGGTCACTGACGATGAAAAAAGACAATTGGACAAGATTTATAAGAAATTAGACCTTAGAATCATTCCTGCCTTGTGGTGTTTGTATTTTTTAACTTCATTTGGATCCAGTTGCTATGGTCTAACTTTGACAATGAATTTTGAGAAAAACCATTCATTGCGCCAAAAATTGAATTTGACATCCCATCATACTTCAACTGCTTCAGCTTTGTATTATGTAGGCTACATAATATTCGATGTTCCAATGAATTTGATCATGACAAAAGTGAGTCCTCAATCTTGGTTGGCCAGAATAGTCATCACAGTTGGTCTCGTGTATACCTGTTATTCAGCATTGAAAAATTCCAGCGGTCTTATTGCAATTAGATTTATTAGTGGTATGGTCGGTGCAGGAACGTGGCCAGGTATGAGTTATTACGTTAGTTTGTGGTATCCTAATGACAGATCAACTAGAAGAATCGGTTATTACTTTACTGCAGCTCAAATTTCAGCTGCTGTCGCTGGTTTAGTCAGTGCTGGTTTCCAAAAAATGGATGGAGTTAGGGGTTATACTGGATGGCAGTGGATGTACTTGGTATACGGGAGTATAACTATCTTTGTTGGTATACTTTTGTTATGGTGGTTGCCTGATAGACCTTTTAAAGAAGACGCAAGGCCAAATAAATTTTTCAAGTTGTATAATAAGATCTTTGAGACATCTCATCCATTAAACGAACAAGACAGGTTGCTACATCGTAAAGACTTGAAGCACAGGTACAAGCTAATCAAATGGACCTGGACAGATGTCGTTCAAGTCATAACTGATGTAAGGATTTGGCCCTTGATTATAATGTATTTCGGTGTTGTAGGTACAGGATTCGGTCTAGCTGTGTTTGGATCTACCATCATTCATACTAATAACCCAAGTTTGACTTCCATTCAAGTGTCTTTGTTGTATGCTCCAATCTGGTTATTCGACTTGGGGGGTATTTTAATTATAACCCCATTTGCCGATAAATACAAGAAATTCAGAGCTTTGATATTCAGTTTGGCATGTTTGATTATAATGACGGGTATGTTTGTCACCACTTTTGCAAAAGGGTCGTGGAACAAATATGGTGGTTTATTAATAGCTGGTTTTGGTCTTGGTCCAACCGTACCCATTTGTATGTCATGGTCAGCCGAGATATTCCAATCAAGATATGGCGATGTTGGAACAGCAGTGAGTAGCGCGTTGGTTTCGGGATTGGGTAATCTAGGATCGGTCACTGCAACTTATGCATTGTACAGTGGTTGGCCAAGTGATAGGAAAAGGTTGTATAGAAACTCAAACATGATACTAGTATTGATGTTGGGTATAAGCATTATAGCTTCAGGAGTTTGTCATTTGTTGAGAAACAAAATAAGACAAGTTGAGTAGATAGCAAACAAGCCACTGTAAATATGAAAATATATGTTATTAATTTGAGAATTATTGCTTTTCAGCCGTGCACTATTATTGCCTAGCTGTAATGACGGTGATATTTTTATCCTCAAGTTGAAAAGAAGTCAGAATTTATCTACGAAATAAACATTTACATAATTTTGAGTTTAATTTGTATTTTATTGATATTGCTGATGTTTTACCAGCTTAGTTTGTATTGATGATTATAGCAGACCTTCATTCATCTTGTTAACCTTGTTATTTAACAAAGAATTCTCGGTACAAGTCATCGTCAAATAAAACCTAAACACACAAAAATTGTAAACTAGGTTATGTTGATCAACATTAATGTCGACCCATATAAAAAAAATTTTTGATTAAAAAATTGTCTGGGCGCTTAAACTAATTTTATTTGCATTTTATTATTCTACACGTATAATTTACTGAATAATATGGTTATCGTGTAGACCATACTTCCCATTAGAGCAGAAACTCATTTTCAAAACAAAATTCCATGAGATTAGCGTGCAACGACACTGTTTTTGGCTTGCATACCCGTCCAAAATGTATTCTTCCGTATGCGCAGTGCATTTCCAGTTTATATTTCCGGTGTGCGAAAAAAAAAAGCATATTTCCACAGCACAAGCATCTGTAGACATTTGACGCTATTTAAATAGGACAACATTTTCACAAAATTTTGCAAAACCCTCGATGTCGCAACAACTTGGAATCCACATCAAAGCTTGGGGTATTTTTTGCATCTAGTAGCCTTGAAGACAGCCGAAATCCGACTAATGTCGTGTGTTAAGGTAATTTGACTGGAACAAGTATTACGATTTAAAGTATCAATGTAACACGGGTGACAAAAGAATTATTACGAAAATTACTATTATTGAGTTTTGCAACCACAACAATCCAAATAACGTGTGTAGTAGTTGATGTTCACATTTCCGCATGAAATTTTACTAAGGGAAATATAAAAATGTCTTTTTAGGTTTTTTGTTTTGTAACTGGGTTCCGTCAACGAAAATTATTGGCTCAACAATGATTTAACTTTTGGTTCATGGTTAGATTTTAGATATTTAGATATCCGCATGGAATTGTACCACGTAGGAAATGTGCTTTATGTTTATTGTGTAATAATTGTTTTGTTACTGTTTTTGTACTAAGGAAGCATTTTGTTGGATTCTATTTCCAGAAAACTAGCCCTATGTTCTATGCATAAAAGAAAATTCGTTTTGTAGAAATACTACTAACATTCACCATTTTATTCTCGAGCTCTTTTGTCAATTCATCATGAAAGCCGCCGTCATACCATCAACAACTTCAGATTCTAATTTGTCAACTATTGAAAACGTTGCCCAACCAGAGATTAGCGACAACAAAATTCTAATCAAAAGTAAGGCCTTTGCAATTAACCCAACTGACTGGAAACACATTATATATAAGATAGGTCAGCCAAATGATATAATCGGGAGTGATGTAAGTGGAATAGTCGAAAAAGTAGGATCTAAAGTGGAAGGCTTTCAAGTTGGTGATCACGTTAGCTCGTTTGTCGCCGGCAACACTAGTACCGTTAATGGTGCGTTTGCTGAGTACGTGCTTGTTGATCCGTTAACTACTATCAAATATAATAAGCTCACTGATGAACCTTTGAACAACTCACTCAAGATCGACACTTTCTTAGGCGCTGCATCAGTTACACTAGGCTTGACAACTGTTGGTATTTCATTCTCGCATTATTTAAAAATTGATCAACATTATCAACAGGGAGACTACATTTTAATCTGGGGTGGCGCCACTGCAACTGGTATTCTAGCAATTCAAATAGCTAAGTTGATGTATAATTTGAATGTTATCGCCACAGCATCTCCTAAAAATTTTGAATATGTTAAAAGTTTGGGAGCTGATCATGTCTTTGATTATAACGATCCAGAGGTTGTTTCAAAGATCAAAAATATTGGTGAGTCAAGAATTAAATTCGTTTTAGACACTGTAGCGAACCAAAGTACATTTCAAAACAGCTATGATGCTACTGATGGCACCCCCAAAGTTTACATTGATTCATTATTGGGGTTGGACGACAAAAGCATAAAAGTAAATTCTCAGAGAGACGTTTCTTGGGGTTACACTTTAGCCTACATGGTCATCATAAAGGAAAAGACCATTGGTCCTCAAAAATGGATACAAACTCCAGAATTATTGGCTGATTTCGCCCCATGGTGGAAAGACTCACTTCCTAAATATATCAACACGATTCAACATTCTAATCTAAAAATATTAAACGACGGATTAGAAAACGCAAATGAAGGTTTGAAGTTATCTATGAACAACCAAGTTTCCGGAGAAAAGATTGTGTTTAGAGTGTAATTACATCTTAATTTTAAAGTTTCAATTCTGAGAATAAGTAGAGTAACGTTAATAAACAAGGACATTTGTTGCAGTCTAGTCTCTCACGAACTATGTAATGAGCTTTGCATACCTATCAATCTTGGTCCGAGGCAAAAGAGTTTCTGTCTCGTTACCTTAATCTTGAATACTTCAAACTGAAGTTAAGATCTTTTTAGACAAAAACCTATCACCATTTGTACTTCACTTGTTGAAAGCTTTAATCTCTAGGTAATAACACACATTTCAGAGATACAGACAAGGAAAAAAAAAAAAAAAAAAATTGAAAATCTCATCTCAATTATATACACCGTCTATTAGCATAATGATCAGAAAACAAGCAAGAGAAAGGAGAGAATACCTATATAGAAAGGCTTTGCAATTACAAGAGTCCAGTTTGACTGAGAAGAGACAAAAGTTAAAGGCGGCATTAGCCACCGGGAAACCGTTATCAAAAGAATTGGCCGAAGACTTCAAGCTACAAAAGGATTACATATATGATGAAAGTATCCAACCAGAATTAGAAATCGACGACGAATACAGTGCATTGTCGGGAATATCTGATCCCAAAATAATATTGACAACATCGAGAAACCCATCCTCCAAATTGTTACAGTTCTCCAAAGAAATTAAATTGATGTTTCCAAATAGTCTCAAATTGAATCGAGGTAACTATATCATCAATGACCTTGTCAAAACTTGCACCAGGGTTCAGATCAGTGATTTGATATTGTTGCACGAACACAGAGGTGTACCCACATCGATAACAATTTCTCATTTTCCACACGGGCCAACGGCAATATTCACTTTACATAATGTCAAGTTAAGACACGATTTGCCAAACTTGGGTAATATTTCCGAAAGCTATCCCCATTTGATTTTTGAAAACTTCAATTCGAATCTAGGCAAACGTGTTGAGAAGATTCTAAAGCACTTATTCCCACCTGGTGTCAAGAAAGAAAGCTCGAGAGTAATAACATTTATAAATAACGACGATTTCATAAGCGTTAGACACCACGTTTATTTGAAAACAAAAGATGGTGTCGAACTAAGTGAAGTGGGACCAAGATTTGAAATGAAGTTGTACGAAATAAGATTAGGCTTGCCTGATAACAAAGATGCAGATGTTGAATGGCAGACGAGAAGATTCATAAGAACAGCAAATAGAAAGAATTATTTATAGTTTCAAATTATACGTTTCTTTGCATCTATTTATTTTGCTATATATTACATAGTATCTTATATATTTGATACACTGGTAACCAAGTAGGATGAATTATTACTATGAACCGAAGAATGTTTTCTATGTTTACGTTTTTTCTTGAAATGATTGATGTTGGTAATGACTCGAGACAACAAATTATCACCACCATCGATTGGACCACCGGTGTTACCCATTGTTGTAGCTGCTCTTCCTAAAGTGTTGGTTTTTTCAATTGTATTTGTGTTTTGTCTGTGAATCGCGTGATGTTCTTGTAACCTATCGTGTCTTCTCATATCTGCATTCGGTAACATGATCGCTCTATCGATAGTATAAGGTAAACCTCTATGTCTACCTCTAATCATCATCGCAATGATGACCAATTTAGATATAACATTGAATTTACCGGATAATGATGTGTTTACCGTTGGATATCCCAAGGACATACCAACTGTACCGTAGGCACTAATAATCTCAAACAACACCGCGAATACGGTGAATCTGAAATCTTGTTGCTGGAACTTTTTACCTTCGGCAATGCAAATGATAAATAACCCAAGAAAAATAAACCACAAGTCGAATGACAATTGATTTCTTAAATGCGCACCGATATAATTGGATGGTTTCGACTCGTCGACTTGATCTTCATTACTGTTTTGGTCCTCATTATCTTTTGCGTATACACCCAAAGATTGCTCTTCGTAAACATTGGTTCTTCTCACCGAAATAGCAATTGGTAAAACTGATATATACATCATCAACATATAACTGACTTGAGTGGCAGCGTGTAACTGTGATAAGTCCATGATAGTAAAACCAACTGTTCTTGTACAAAATGCTTGGTACAATCCATTCAACACCCTGTATCCGGTTGGAATGCCTTTAAAAACGTCTGCTTTGAGATCCAAAATACAAAAGATAACTAGATCAAACCCATTCAACACAATCAATACAAAAAATAACCACCAAGTCGGAATTGATGGAAAAAGTAAGGTAAAACAACGCCTAGGATGATCCAACAAGAATCCTAATGACTCCTTGTACAACGATAAAGGTCTTGCGGTCTTGAACATTATCCATATTATAAACCTTAACATAACGGGAAAACCTGTGTTACCAATAACAATCAAAAATGACGTTAGAATTTGCACAAATGCATTCTGATTGAACGATGACATCGAATTTGAAGTCAAGGTAAGGCCCAAATCATTAAATGCCGACTGTGCAGTAAAAAATGCCCACCAACCCGGTACAATTGCTTGTGAGCTAATGAGTTCTCTATAATAAGGCATACAGTATATCCAAATCAATAGCATGATTGCTGAAATCAAATGAAAACCAATATAGTAAATGACAATAATTTTTATGAGCAACTTAACAGCTCTATATTCGATACCACCCAACTCTTCCTTTTGAGATTCAGTTAACTTTATAAATGTAGAGTTTCTACCCACTGTAGGAGTCCAAGATAGGTAGTTACCACTCATAGTTCTTGACAATTTACTCGAATTGCCTGTTGTTTCCTGCGTCTGCGTGGTGTGCAACTCGTGTATATCATGATTTTGGATCGAACCATTCTGAACTGAGTTGGTCCTTGACATCAATCCAGGTGTTTTGATTCTTCTAATGTCAAATTTGTTTTTTCTTCTTTTTCCTTTTCGTTTTTTCTGTTTCTGTTTCTGTTGATGTCGTATTAGTTCATCGTCAAATGTTGGTGATTTCGTTACATCTAAAGTATTGCTACGTTTGGCATATTTTTTACCATTAGTTTCATCTTTTGACGGCAAAACCAAATTGGACTGAGCTCGATTTAACTTGGTCCCATTGTCGTCTACTTCGTCATCCTCATCTTCATCTTCATCTTCATCATCGTCAGCAATTGCATTTTCGTTATCGTCTACTTCGTCTTCATCTTCGTCTTCTTCCTCGCCATCATCGCCGTCATCTTCTTCGCCATCATAAACATCTTCATTATCATAATCGTCATCATCTGCTTCATGTTCATCTTCTGTTGGATCAATGTTGTCGTTTTCGGAATCTATCGATGCATCATCCTCAGACGGTGATAAATTAGAAAACCGCCTTCTACTTGAGCTAGAAAATGAACTTCGAATTTTCGACGCCCAGGGGCTATAATGTTTTCTCGTAACTGTGCCCCCATTGCTTTCATTGGAAGTTTTCCATTTCTTTCTCTTTAAAGGATTGTCAACAAAATGTATTTGGGAACTGTTTGGCAAGGCCGACTTTTTCTTTGTATAAATTGTGTTGTTTTCACCATTTGTTGAGTTTTCAATCTCGTTTGGTGGCTTGATAATTAAAATATCATCTTCATCGTTATTCTGATGATCATTCTTGAAGCTCGGACTTGACGGTTTTCTCAGCCTCAAAGGCGAGGTCACATTTATGAACTGGATTTTTTGACGATCGCTGTCCTTTTGCTTTTCTTGTAACATGTTGATTGACCTGTACATATCTTCCGGATCGACTGATTTTCTTCGTCTTGGATGTGGTAGAGCCCCGAATTTGATACCATCTGGATGGGCTGTTGATCCGTTATTAGAAACCCTTTTCTCTTCTTCGTCATCTTCGTCTGATGGTTCGGTATAATGCTCAACATTATTACCATTATCATAAAAATCACCAGGATTTTTCATCAGCGTTGTTGATTGAGGCGTACTACTTTCTATTTCATTCTCTTTATCATAAAATCCTAAACCTTGATTATTAAATGTATTTAATTTCGTTGCATTTGACGATGATTGCTCGCTTCTTTGTCTCGCTAATGTAGCATGTTTTCTCATTTTGAAGTCTAGTTTTGACTTTTCTTTAATGTTATCGAAATGTCTCTCAAAGTAGTATAATCGAACAAACAAAAGCGACCCATGAATGAAAATTGGCGTTGTCAAACATCCTATGATATATAGTATTATTTGCTGATACAAAGAAATATTGTTGACATCGACAGTGTTTAGGCCGGCTTGTGTTGACGCTCCACTAGTAAAAAACAAAACATCAATATACGGTATAGTTTTAACGGGATAAATTAATATTGATCCAACGATGACCATGAAAAACACATAAAAGTAATGAACGGCTCTGAAGTTTGGTAGTACCACCTTTGCATACGGATATATTCTCGAAGTTACATTGTGAATGAGATTTCTGATGTGAAAGCCAGCATCCGCTAGTACAAAGTTTCGTTTATAATGATTATATAGCTCTTTGATTTTGACCATGTTTTGTTGTTTAAAATTGCCAAATACTTGGTTGGTATACTAGAGTCGAAAAGAATTGAACAATAAATGTATGTGAAACTTATATGTTATATCCTTTTGTTCATAATATACACTATGTGGAAGTATTTGAGGCAAGTTAACGATTAAATATGAAGTGATTTGTGGATTTTTTTAAGCTTGCCCTGTGTAATATTCTCTCTTTTGGTAATTTATTGTGTGAATTCGATGATAGTTCACAATACTTGGATTTGAATACGGCTTTAAGATTCCTATTGATGGCTAGACCTTGCAATATTCGAAACTTATACTAGTAATATTAGGTGATGAAGGCTTAAAGCTTTGATTTCGTCTAAACAAAATTAAAAATTTGTTTTTCTAGTCACGTGTTCTACTAGATGCGCGGATGTACTTAAACCCATTGCGCTATACATCAAAATTTTCCTTACGAAAGTTGCCTAACAGTGTACAGTTCGCCTTATATGGTCATACTAATAACTAACAACATGGAATTGAGACCGGAATAGATGTAATAAGAAAAACACAAATTTCAATCAGTAGGAATATTTCATTATTTCAGTCTCAATTCCTACAAAGAATGGAGCTATATGCAAGCAAAAAATTTTGCAGCTAAATAAGAATAAATGCTAACTCTCTCTGAATTAAATCTAACCTCCTTATAGTGACAAAAAAGAAACATCATGTGTATTTAAGATTGACCAAAATGTTTTAATAGTTTGGTTTTACAGCGGGAACACTATTTCTAAAAATCAAAGCGCCCTGAATACCACTAGTTTACCCAAGGACAAAAATTTCATTGAACACCGCATTTTGTTACTAATTTTCAGAGTAAATTATTGATTTTCATCTCTCAAGATCTTGACTCGAAAAAATTACGAAGAAAACTTGAAAACAAAAATAACCGCTGAAAATTGACTCGCCTCCTATATTCACACGACAATATTTTCAAACTATGTAATTTCATTATTTTACTAGTGGAAGCCAATATTGTGATTACATTATTGATGTAATTCATGCAACTATTGTGACGTTTGAAAACTCAGAGAGATGCCTCAAATTTTTTTTTTTGTACTAAAAAAGGCTTGAAGAGATGAGATTTCTATATGCAGTACAGGTAACATTACTTAATATAAAATTTTTCATAATCTCTTAAGGGTATAAAGGTCTTGGATAATCTCTACCATTTAGATCGTATTATTTTCATTATTTTCCTCTTTCTTTCTTTCTTTCTTTCCTCCTTCTCCTTCTTTCTTCCTCTCTCTCTCTTCCTCCCTCTCCTCTTCTTTTGTTTCAACAATTATCAATTCCTGATAGAGTTAGCAGTCTTAATCTATTGGTACGTTGTTTTAACAGTTGTTTTGAACAGCTTTTGAGTTATACATTGCTGAAACAAAAGGAAGAAGTCTGATGAGATATAATCGGTAAAGAACTAATCGAGATGAGTTTTAGAACCAAAATTCGGCTGAACAAGTCATAAGCATTTGAAACTCGGATCAAATGGGTCTAAAGATATTCTCCGAGTCGAATCAAACTGAGATTGGTAACCATTGCAACGACAAACAAGAAGGCCGATGGACCTTTTTGTAATTCGGGGTCAATTTAGGTGAAATCAGTCCGATTATTATTTTTATAATCATCTCCATATTTTTTTTTTTTGCTTTTTGCTACATCAATTTTCAACTATAACTCAACCAGTTCTTTTTTGTATCGAAATTACTAACAGATTATTTGTGGTTAGCTAATTGTTTTCTTTTTGTTGTTATTTAATTGTTATTTTCATTAATTATCAATTTATTGCATTTAATCATTCTGGTTATTTTTTGATTTCAAGTCTTCCCCCAACTTAGAGTATCAAAAGAATTTACAACTTTATTCCCCAATTCGATAAAAGTAAGAAAGTAATTATAACACAAATGACAACTAAATTATCTGTTCCTATTTCACCACCAATGGAATCTACTGGTGATAGATTAATGACTTTGGAAACTCAAGATGGAATTGCTTTACAGGGTTATTCGTTTGGTGCCGAGGTCCCTGCTGCAGGTGAAGTAGTTTTCCAAACTGGTATGGTCGGATACCCAGAGTCCATAACAGATCCATCCTACGAAGGGCAAATTTTGGTTATCACCTATCCATTAGTAGGTAACTATGGTGTTCCAGACAGAAAATTGTTGGATGATGACTATACACCAGCTTTACCAAAATATTTCGAATCAAACAAAATCCATATTGCAGGTTTGGTTGTTGCTCATTACACTGAAGAATATTCACACTGGTTAGCAAAATCATCATTGGGTCAATGGTTAAAAGAACAAAACATCCCTGCCATTTATGGTGTTGATACCAGAGCTTTGACCAAAAGATTGAGAGATCAAGGTTCGACTTTGGGTAGATTGGCTTTGCAAGATCTCAAATTCAAATCCGACGATATCATTAATGATAAATCAGGTAACTGGAAGCAATATTTCGAAGTACCAGAATTTGATGACCCAAATGTTAAAAATTTGGTTGCCAAAGTTTCAACTAAAGAACCAGTATTGTATTCACCAGCCAACAAAAGCGAGCTCAAAATCAACTCAAAAACAGGAAAGCCAATCAGAATCGTTGCCATTGATGTTGGTATGAAATATAATCAAATCAGATGTTTTGTCAGAAGAGGAGTTGAGTTGTTGGTTGTGCCATGGGACTACGATTACACAAAGGAGGACTATGATGGGTTGTTTATCTCAAATGGTCCTGGTGATCCAGCAGTTATGCACAAAACGGTCGAAAGGTTAACCAAAGTTATCGAGGAAGCAAAAACCCCTGTATTTGGTATTTGTTTGGGTCATCAATTGATGGCAAGAGCTTCGGGTGCGTCAACTTTGAAATTGAAATTCGGTAATAGAGGTCATAACATTCCATGTACATCCACTATTTCCGGTAGATGTTACATCACATCACAAAATCATGGTTTTGCAGTTGATAGAGACACTTTGAGCCCTGGTTGGAAAGAATTGTTTGTCAATGCTAATGATGGATCCAATGAAGGTATCTACCATGAATCGAAACCAATTTTCTCAGTACAATTTCACCCAGAATCAACCCCTGGTCCAAGAGATACTGAATTTTTGTTTGATGTTTTCATTCAATCAGTTGTTGATTTCAATAAGACTGGATTGCAGAAACAAGTTGAATTTCCAGGTGGTAAATTTGCTGACAATTTAGCTAAACATCCAAAAGTCGACGTTAAGAAGGTTTTGGTTTTGGGTTCTGGTGGTTTGTCTATTGGTCAAGCTGGTGAATTCGATTATTCCGGTTCACAAGCTATTAAAGCTTTGAAAGAAGAAGGTATTTACACTGTTTTGATTAACCCAAATATCGCTACTATTCAAACATCAAAAGGTTTAGCTGACAAAGTTTACTTTTTACCTGTCAATCCTGACTTTGTTAGAAAAGTCATTCAACATGAAAGACCCGATGGTATTTATTGTACTTTTGGTGGCCAAACTGCTCTTAGTGTTGGTATTGCATTAAAAGACGAGTTTGAATCTTTGGGTGTCAAAGTTTTAGGTACTCCAATTGACACAGTTATTACAACAGAAGATAGAGAATTGTTTGCCAGTGCAATGGCTGAAATTGATGAAAAATGTGCCAGATCAGAAGCATGTTCCACTGTTAAAGAGTGTGTTGACGCTGCAAATGCAATTGGATATCCATTGATTGTTAGAGCTGCTTATGCTTTGGGTGGTTTAGGTTCAGGATTCGCCGATAATGAAGAAGAATTGGTTGCATTGTGTAACAAAGCATTTGCTACTTCGCCACAAGTTTTGGTTGAAAGATCAATGAAAGGCTGGAAAGAGGTTGAATATGAAGTTGTCAGAGATGCATTTGATAACTGTATCACTGTTTGTAACATGGAGAATTTTGATCCATTGGGTATCCACACTGGTGACTCTATTGTTGTTGCCCCATCTCAAACTTTGTCAGACGAAGATTACAACATGTTGAGAACGACAGCTGTCAATGTTATCAGACACTTGGGTGTTGTTGGTGAATGTAACATTCAATATGCTTTGAATCCATTTTCAAAAGAATACTGTATTATTGAAGTCAATGCAAGATTGAGTAGATCTTCAGCTTTAGCATCGAAAGCAACTGGTTATCCATTAGCTTACACGGCAGCAAAATTAGGTTTGAATATTCCATTGAATGAAATCAAGAATTCAGTAACAAAATCTACTTGTGCATGTTTTGAACCTTCATTGGATTATTGTGTTGTTAAGATCCCAAGATGGGATTTGAAAAAATTCACCAGAGTTTCAGCATTATTATCGTCATCAATGAAGTCTGTTGGTGAAGTAATGTCAATTGGTAGAACATTTGAAGAAGCAATTCAAAAAGCTATCAGATCAACAGATTATCACAACTTGGGTTTCAATAAAACAGCTGCTTTGATGTCAATCGATATTGATCAAGAATTACAAACACCATCGGACCAAAGATTGTTTGCAATTGCCAACGCATTGAGTGATGGATACTCGGTTGATAAGGTTTGGAAATTAACAAACATTGACAAATGGTTCTTGAATAAATTGGACGGTTTAATCAAATTCGGATATAAAATTGCATCGTTTGAAAAGAAAGAAAGCGTACCAGTATCAATTTTGAGACAAGCCAAACAATTGGGTTTCGAAGATAGACAAATTGCAAAATTCTTGGATTCAAATGAAGTTGCAATCAGAAGATTGAGAAAAGATGCTGGTGTCATCCCATTTGTTAAACAAATCGATACTGTTGCTGCTGAGTTCCCAGCTTTTACAAATTATTTGTACGTCACCTACAATGCTGATTCCTCAGATGTTTCATTTGATGACAATGGTGTTATTGTTTTGGGTTCGGGTGTTTATAGAATTGGTTCTTCAGTTGAATTTGATTGGTGTGCAGTCAGAGCTATTAGAACTTTGAGAGATAACAAGATCAAAACTATTATGATCAACTACAACCCTGAAACTGTGTCGACTGATTATGATGAAGCTGATAGATTATATTTTGAAACGATTAATTTGGAAAGAGTTTTGGATATTTATGATTTGGAGCAATCAGCAGGTGTCATTATATCTATGGGTGGTCAAACTTCGAATAACATTGCATTACCATTATACAGACAAAACGTCAAGATCTTAGGTACGTCACCAGAAATGATTGATTCAGCTGAAAACAGATATAAATTCTCAAGAATGTTGGATAAAATTGGTGTTGATCAACCAGCATGGAAAGAGTTGACTTCTATCGACGAAGCAGAGGAGTTTGCAAACAAAGTTGGTTATCCAGTTTTGGTTCGTCCATCATATGTGTTATCGGGTGCTGCTATGAACACTGTATACTCCAAAGATGATTTGGAGTCGTTTTTGACACAAGCTGTTGATGTTTCACCAGATTACCCAGTTGTTATTACCAAATATATTGAAAACGCAAAAGAAATTGAAATGGACGCAGTTGCTAAGGATGGTAAGATGATTATGCATGTTGTTTCGGAACATGTGGAGAATGCAGGTGTCCACTCGGGTGATGCTACCTTGATTGTGCCACCACAAGATTTGGATCCAGAAACTGTTAGAAGAATTGTTGAAGCAACAGCTAAAATTGGTAAAGCCTTGGATATCACAGGTCCATATAATATTCAATTTATTGCTAAAGATAATGACATCAAAGTTATTGAGTGTAATGTCAGAGCTTCGAGATCAACACCATTTGTTTCTAAAGTTGTTGGCGTTGATTTGATTGAAATGGCAACAAAAGCTATCATGGATATTCCACAACAAGCATACCCTGGTGAAAAGCTTCCTGAGGACTACTGTGCGGTCAAGGTACCTCAATTTTCATTCTCGAGATTAGCTGGTGCTGATCCTGTTTTAGGTGTGGAAATGGCTTCAACTGGTGAAGTTGCAACATTTGGTAGAAACAAATACGAAGCGTACCTCAAGTCATTATTATCAACTGGGTTCAGATTGCCCAAGAAGAATATCTTGTTCTCGATTGGTTCTTTCAAAGAAAAACAAGAGTTATTGCCAAGTATTATCAAATTGAATGAATTGGGTTACAAAATATTTGCAACTGCTGGTACTGCTGACTTCATCAAAGAACATGGTGTTCCAGTTCATTACTTGGAAGTTTTGAGTAAAGAAGAAGATCAAAAATCAGAATACTCGTTGACTCAACATTTGGCTAACAATTTGATTGACTTATATGTTAACTTGCCATCGTCAAACAGATTCAGAAGACCAGCTTCATACATGTCGAAAGGTTACGAGTCGAGAAGAATGGCTGTTGATTATGCCATTCCATTGGTTACAAATGTCAAGAATGCAAAATTGTTGGTTGAAGCAATTGCAAGAAATGTTTCATTGGAAGTTTCTAATAAAGATGCTCAAACTTCACATGGTACTGCTATTTTGCCTGGTTTGATTAATATCACATCGTTTGTTACCTCATTTGACGAGTTTGAATCAACCACTAAGAAATCATTGGCTGCAGGTTTCACCTTCAACTCGTTTTTGCCACACACTTCAAAAGGTGCATCGGTTGTTGATTTCAGAAGCTTGATTGATGCAATTGACCAAGCTGGTTCTGCTGCTTATACTGATTACTCGGTTTCCATAGCTGCAACAGAAACAAACTCAAAACAAGTTAGCGATGCAGCTGAGAACTCTGGTGGATTGTTTTTACCATTCAATGACTTTGCAAATTCAAAAGTCAGTGCAATCACTGCACAATTCACCTTGTGGCCACAAAACAAACCTATCATAACCGACGCCAAAACAACTGACTTGGCATCTGTATTGTTGTTGGCATCATTATACAATAGATCGATCCATATTACCAACGTTTCATCAGAAGAGGATTTGGAATTGATTAGAATGGCCAAAAATAAAGACTTGCAGGTTACTTGTGATGTTTCAGTGTTGACATTGTTTTTGTCGAAAGACGAGTTGAATTATCCATTCTTGCCAACGAAACAAGATCAAGAATACTTGTGGGAGAATTTGAAAGACATTGATTGTTTTTCAATTGGTGTGTTGCCATACTTGGTTGCCAAAGCTTTAGGTGAAAAGATTGAATCTGGTTTGGGTATCGAAGAAACTTTGCCATTATTGTTGACAGCTGTCAAGGAAAATAAATTGACAATTGAAGATATCGTTGACAAATTCCATGACAAACCAAGCAAAATCTTCAATATTCCAAAACAAGAAGACTCGCAGATTGTTATCAATTTGGACAGATTTGGCGATATACACCCAGTGTACGATTTTGGTAAATTGAGAGGTGTTGTTGAAAGAGTTTCATTCCACAACGAAACGGTTTGTTTGGATGGTGTTGTATTAGCTGAAGTTTCACAATTGGGTAAGAACGAAGTACAATCAAGAAATAGATTCAATTCAGTCACATCGATTCCAGAAAGTCCTAAATTGAATAATAAGAGATTTTCATTTACAAACGATTTGAGAAGACCATCTTTCAGCAACCAAGAAGAACCAAAGGCTGGTGAATTAGAAAGATTAGGACACGAATTAGTCTCACAGCCAATTGCAGGATCGTTGGGTGAAATTGCAGCATTAAGTGATTACATCAGAAACAATAATACCTTCTTGAGAAACAACATTTTGTCAGTTAAAGATATCACAAGAAGCGACTTGCATTCATTGTTCACGGTTGCGCAAGAAATGAGATTAGCAGTGGAAAGACAAGGAGTCTTGGATATCTTGAAAGGTAGAGTATTGGCAACCATGTTCTACGAGCCATCGACCAGAACATCCGCATCATTTGACGCAGCAATGCAAAGATTAGGTGGTAGAGTAGTTGCCGTTGACTCACATTCGTCATCAGTTAAAAAGGGTGAAACTTTGCAAGATACAATCAGAACCTTGTCGTGTTATTCAGATGCCATTGTGTTGAGACACCCATTGGAAGAAAGTGCCGACATTGCTGCTAAATATTCTCCAGTTCCAATCATAAATGCTGGTAACGGTACAAAAGAGCATCCTACACAAGCATTGTTGGATTTATTCACTATCAGAGAAGAATTGGGTACTGTCAACGGTATTACAGTTACCTTTATGGGTGATTTGAAGAACGGTAGACCAATACACTCGTTATGCCACTTGTTGAAACACTACCATGTCAGAGTTCAATTGGTATCACCTAAAGAGTTGCAAATTCCAAGTGAAATCAAAAAATTATTGGTTGAGAAAAACATGTTGATCAATGAAAGCGAAGAATTAACAAAGGACATAATTGCAAGGTCGGATGTTTTGTACTGTACAAGAGTGCAAGAAGAAAGATTCGAAGATAAAGAACAGTATCAAAGATTGAAAGACACTTACATTGTTGATAACAAGATCTTGAGTGCTGCCAAACAACACATGTGTGTCATGCATCCATTGCCAAGAACAAACGAAATCAGAGAAGAAGTCGATTTCGACCAGAGAGCCGCATACTTTAGACAAATGAAACACGGTTTATTCATTAGAATGGCTTTGTTAGCTATGGTTATTGGTGTTGACTTTTAAATATCGGGGGATCTTTAAAGCGTACATTCAATAATACAGGGGAATAAAGTTTACTTTTTGTATAATAATAATGATTATAACTAAAATAATAATAATATACATATATATATATATAGTCTGACTATTCAATTATCGTCGAATTTTTTGGCCAACTCTGCTAGTAGTTTCATTTCTTTCTGGTACTCGGGCTCAGAGTATGTTTGCACCCGTGGAACTATCGAGGTGGAGTCCTGGTAATCCCTGGTTAATGCGCTTGCTGCAGCTTCCGCATACGACAAAATTTGTTGCTCTTTGGCCTGTTGAATAACATTTTGCAAATTAGCATTGGTCTTTTGCTTTTTGGCTAGTGGCTGTTGTTCGATTGTTTTACAAGCTTTGCAGTTTTTGATACAGATAGATACAACTTCTTTGATACCTCGCCAATGATACTTTTCACTCACGTATGTAGTTGTCTTGTTCACCCCGCTGTGATTATTTTCTTCATGGATGGTATGGCATATCTCCAATTGTTGTTTTGGATTGGTGATCACCTGTTTTCCCTGTCTCATCAACTTGCCATTCTCTAGGTTATAATGACAGGCACTCGAGCGTAGTCTTGACTTTTCCTGTCTAGTTGATTCCACTGGGTACTTTCCTGTTTCAAGATAATGTTTGATCTTGTCAAATCTGCAATCAGCAGTAGTCAAAGACTTGTCTTCTGTTGGCAATTCAATTTTCAAACTTTTCTCGTAGATTATTGTATCTATTGGCTCGTCTTGATTCTTCAAATAAACCGACTGTCGTATCTTACCTATCCGTTTGAAATTCAATGACTCCCATAACTTTCTGGCTGACACGTTTGTTTCAAACACTAAGTTCAATATACAATTTTGATAACCCAACTGATTCGACCACTCTAAAAAGCAATTTGTCAAAATCTTGCCTATCCCTTTGCCTCTGATACCCGCGTTTACTAAAAACTCTCCGGTGCAAATGTGTGAACAACGTTTACCGGGGAAATTTGGCTTGATATTGAATATACCCAAACATTCTTGCTCCCAGTTCTTGTCAATGTTCAAATCAATGAGGTCTCCAAGTAACATAATTCCAACAACGTTATTGTCGAACCAGGCGGAGGAAAACTCCTTCAATGAAATAGTTTCGAAATACGGTAGTGTTTCACCACGTTCGATTTCCATATTGTACTCATCCCATAGAAATTCAAGTAGACTCAATGGTATTTGGTCAACAAACAATATGGGGTATATACTGACTTTGGTCTTGTTATCTTTTAGAAAAGTTGTGAATGGTGATAGTCGTGGTTCATCCATATGTAGACATCGAGTAATATATGTTTTCTGCACGCGATTTTTTAGTAACCTAATTTTAATTCAAAACTATACAAGAACGGTCTATGCTTCTACTTTTAAATCCCTACCAAACATGTAAGCGCCAACTAGTTTGTCGTATCCTTTCAAAACAGCCACGTTTTTCACATAACCGATTCTTTCGAATCCCAACGAGTCCCATATTTTCAAACTGGCGACATTCGTCTCAAAGACTAAGTTAAACACCGAGTAAATGTACCCCAACTGCGGTGCCAACAAAATGTACTTTCTCCCCAACTCTTTACCCAACCCTAAACCCCTCTTTTCGTGGTTCACGATAAACCCAGCGTTACAAACATGCGAGCATCTGCCGACGTAATTTGGCTTGACATAGAACGTCCCCAAAAATATATCTTCAGCCTGTTTATCTTGGACTTCATCGATGGAGTTAAACTTTCCCTCGACTAGTATTGCTGCAAAATGTTTGAACCAATACGATTTGAATTCGTCAGCGTCCATCTTTGTCAAATGAGGATATGTTACACCTTCCTCGACCACATAATTGAATTCTTCATTCACTTTCTTGAGTAAACCTCCCGGAACAGTCTCGGCATCTTGTACATTGAAAATTGTCACGTCTCGACCATCTTTTTCTAGTTTGAAATTTATAACGTCTTTTTGAACTTTCGAACAAGATTCAAACTTTCCATCCGCAAACGGAAACAGTTTAACTGATTGGTATAAATGGTCGCTTGTCATTATTCAATTGGGAGTGAATATGCCGGGAATTGTGATTAACAATCGATTGGAAATTTATATTTTTTTATCCAATCTCGGGAACATGTCCCGTGAAAAAACAGCCACCACCAACTTTGGAAGGAACAAATGATTCATCCATTGTTGTTGAAATTTTGAAATGACTAATTTTTGTAACCAACATCAAATTTCAACAAATCTTCATTATCGACTATCAACTATAGACTAAAGTACCTGTTGTAAGTGACCAAGCATCGTCTTTGTGTGGCATAGTAGATTTGTTCTTGTTTTTTTTTTCCATTGTAAACAATCAAGTATAATGTCTAACGTAGCTTATCTCAAGATGGATAGTCAATCATGTGTTAGTTTTCGAGTGCTTCTTGAATTGCCACCGTAGTTGTGTTGTTGTTGGAAATATACTTTAAATTGGTAACTGCGCCGCACGTCTGAATTAGGAAAATCATCAGTCAAGTTTGATAAATGGGTGAGCCTGTATACAACAACACATTTTTCCTTCTTTTGAATTTTGTAAATTTATTTCCAACTTGAATTAAAACAACAAAAGACATTATGGAAGATTACAAGAAAGGAGTCATCACTGACAGTATGTATACGCTAAAATATTAGATTTGGGTCAATCATTTACTAACAATGTCATCTAGCAGT
Organism: Insectozyma sakaeoensis; assembly: GCA_030569255.1. NCBI lineage: Eukaryota > Fungi > Ascomycota > Pichiomycetes > Serinales > Debaryomycetaceae > Insectozyma > Insectozyma sakaeoensis. The sequence continues at coordinate 2,434 of JAJMKJ010000042.1, read as the reverse complement.
GAGTAAGCGAGACAAGAAACGATCAAACATAGCAGCAAGATTAAATAAATTAGAATTAACATTCAAAAACGATCGAGATATATTTTACCGAAACTCATTACACGAGTTGCAAAATAAGTTGGCCACTTTACAGCAGGGCACCAACGAGGAATACTTGTACAAAAAGAACAAATTGGAGGAAATAAGGGATTATGAATTAACAAAACTAAGATTGTGGGAGGAATACCAAGTCAAACGTATCGAGCTCGAATATAACGAAGATTTATTCAAAGCTAAAGATAATCATGACAAAATGATCAAACTAATCAAGGAGAAGTTGTACGATAAGTTGCAGAAACAGATTAAAGAGTTGAAAGAAGAAAAATTTTTATTAAATGTGGTGAATGGAAACAGCTGGAATAACTCAAATGATGGTTCTAGCCATTTGAACATAGCAGCTAATGTTACAGGATTGAATTTAAACGATAGAAGGTCATTGAGGAGACGAGGGGAATATTTTGGCAAATTCATGGCCAACAATCATCATCATAATAATAATAATAATAATCACACCGGTAGCAATGTGGATGAAGATTTGAGTGATGGAAATCAATCGAGTACAAATCAAAATGGATACCTTTCGCTGGGGAAAAGAAGACGATTGTATGCCACCCGATACTCGTCGAATGATGAACTAAGCTCGGGAACAAGTGGGATCCAGAATATGCCACATGGTTCAAACAATACGCATAATAATCATCATAATCACCATCTCAAGAATATAAATAATGGAGGTATAAGCAGTGGATATGAAAGTAATTTGAGTGACAAAGACTATGATGCCTTGAATATTCTAATAATGGAGAATGAGGATGGAGGCAATCTATTTAGTTTGAACCAATCCTTAGCAACGCATAAAATTCAAACGAGAGGTGCTCATAAACAGTTTATTGGTCCACAAGGGTTGAAGCCAGAAGATTTGAATGAAGATCTAGCTTTGTTGAGAAATGCCATAATAAAGAAGGAAAAATGATGATATGTATTATATGTATAAATAAACAAATAAATACATAATAAGTATAAAGAGGCTTTTCAATTTTTTTTTTTGGTTCTCTTCTGTTTGTAACGAAATTACGTTTCCGGCAATAAATTTGTAACCGCGATGCGCGTACCCTAAAATAGAAAATTTTACTCTAAATTTGATTTTCTAGTAAACAGGAAAATCAGTAGTATATATAATTTATGAGAAGATATCATAAATTGGGGTTTGTGCTACTTTTTGCAGCCTTTGTCAATTTATATTTGTTTAATGATTATCTACTACCCAACCCAGACCCGTATTGGCTAAACTATATACCGAGAAATTATCAAGCCAAGGATTTGACCGATGAGAAGATATCCACTAAAATAGATTCGGTATTTCAGAATGGATGCAGAAAACCACAAGTATCGGAAAAAGCAAGTGCAGCAATTGTGATGCTCTGCAGAAACGAAGAGATGGAAGATGCCGTAAAGTCTATCAAGTCGTTGGAAAGACGGTTCAACCAGTGGTATAATTATCCATGGGTTTTTTTGAATGATAAAAATTTCACACAAGAATTTAGAGATACAGTGAGCAAAGTAACAAACAGCACGACTGAGTTTGGATTGATCGATTCCGAGGATTGGGATCTCGACGTGAATCCAGTTGAGTTTGAAGAAAATATTCAACAGCAAGGCGATCGAAAGATCTTGTATGGGAACATGGCTTCGTATCACAAAATGTGTAGATTTTACTCGAGTAAATTTTACACGCATGAGTTAGTGAAGAAATATGACTGGTACTGGAGAGTTGAGCCTGATGTTGAATTCTTCTGTGATATAACCTACGACCCATTCATTGCAATGGCGAAGAATAACAAAAAGTATGGCTTCAATATTTTGCTTCCTGAATTATACTACACCACACCGAATTTGTTTCGCCAAGTGAAAAAATACATCAAATTGAACAGCATAAAGGTTAAAAACAGCTGGAAATTGTTTACGTACAATTCCAAATGGGCAAGTGATGAAAAGTACGGAAATTTACCCACCAAAAAGCAAATACTAGAAGAGATTCAAAATCGAATGTACATCAAGAAATACCTATCGATGAAGATTAAAGATTTGAATAATCCAATACTGGATCTCATCTTTTCAAGAGCTAAAAAATTACCAACTTTGCATGAAGATAGAATTGATTCCGAGGATTTCAATCTCTGTCATTTCTGGACCAACTTTGAGATATCAAGAACAGATTTGTTTCAATCAAAAGATTATCAAGACTTTTTCAACTTTTTGGATTCAACAAATGGGTTCTGGAAAGAACGATGGGGCGACGCGCCGGTCCGTTCCTTATACATTGGTATGGCATTAGACTTGTCGGAAATACATTACTTCAGGGATATTGGATATAGCCATGACATATTCATGCATT
>JAJMKJ010000041.1:86663-101566 GCA_030569255.1 Insectozyma sakaeoensis | reverse complement strand
TTTTTTTTTTTTTTTTTTTTTTTTTTTTTTTTTTTTTTTTTTTTTTTTTTTTTTTTTTTTTTTTTTTTTTTTGCTTTTGCTTTTGCTTTGATTTTTGTATTGTTCTCAGTTATTGTTCTTTGATGAAAATTATAGCCTCAACTAAATAACGTTCAAATTTGCTACTATCTTTCGCTGTTGTTTTCTTGAATGGATTACCACTGATTTTGGTAGCTTATTTCTCGGAGGCGGAATTGTTAGGGCGGGCGATTGAGTGGAGGCTGCAAATATATTACGGTACTTATTATTGCATATTTTGCATAATATTACATATCATAAGAAATCATACGTCATATATAAAATTTTAAAATCAAACGAACTTCCATTTCGTGGTTTTAATTTGAAAAATTTAATTTTTTTTATTCTATTGCAGATCTTGAGTTTTTCCATAAATTATTGCGAGATTTGATGAGACTGTCTATTTTTTGTGTCGTCAATTTCAAGTCACTATAATATTGATTAAGACAATTTTTCAAACCTTTCGGAAATCTAGTTTTCAAACTACATAGAAGTATAACTTGTATTAGAATCGAGGTTGTAACACTACTGACTTTTTTTTTTGTCTTATGAACATACGAAAAACTATTTTGTCATAAATAGGCTTTAAAATCTTTTATATTATCGCGTTCTTTAAAAGTGTCAATTTTCTAATCGTGGTTTGTGTTTAATTCCATTTTCTTCAAATAGTCAATTTCATACTTATTTAATCGTACGATTGTTTTCAGAAGTAATATTGGATATAGTCTTAGAAAGAATGTAGCGAACGATTTCAATAGTTGCGAACGTATTAATTCTTGTCGCAGCCAATGCCTATTATCAATATTCTTCACAGGCATTTGTAATCAAAATATTAGCAACATATTTAAATGTAGTTTAATTTGCAATGATTCAAGCTTACATAAACACGCTTGTATTAAAGATGAACAGGTATATAATTTCAGGATAAAGAAGTAGAAATCTGATCCAACAGATGGAGTAAAAGGCCTGAGAAATGCAGCCGGTAAAGTATATATATCATTCCATACTACAGTAGACGTAAACATGCTGGGTATATAAAAGTACTTTTTTTAGAATTCTCGACAGCCACGGGCTCCAAGACGCAGTTACTCCAAAGAAAAGTCAAGTTTTGGGGATACGAGATCGAATACGACTAAATTCGACCTAGCGAAGGTAAGTTAGTTGCTATTAAAGAGTGGACTTTATAACAAATAGCCACATAGTTAACTCTGCAAATTTCTTTGGATTTGAGATTCCAAAGATAAGCCAATGTACTTCACCTTTGAACCGGCTATTGAAGGACAATAATCATCTCGTCAACAAATAGTCCATACAGAGGAATCTAGAGCCGCGTTTCACCAGTTGAAAGATGTGCTGTTAGATAATGTTGCTAGTAACGTTTACCAACCTGATCAGAAACTTATAGTCTTCACTGATGCTAGTAATGAAGCGATCGGAGGAGTATTGTACTAGAGGCAAGTGGGTGGTAATGCTTCAAAATTGTTATGTAAAAAAGTCGTGGTTTTGCAAATATTTATTTTTTCTAACAAAGTACTCTTCAGTTTAACCATTGGCTCCTATGATTGAAGAAGTTGTTTCAGAAGACCTTGGTTTTAAAATAGATACTCCAGAAAATGGAGTTAGTATATTTGATGAACCGATTGACTTTGATGAATTTGAAGATCAAATTTTCAACTTGTTATCAATAAATAATCAACATAATTTAATTGCAGTCTCGAATTATAAATCATTAAAATTTATCTCAACAAATGACTTAAAAGACGTCAAAACAGTGGACGAAGAATTCAAGATTATCCAATTATATTTTTATGGTGATGTTTTGTATATATTAAACGATCAACAGATACAAACCATCACTGTTGACAGTATCAGTAAGTCGGACTATAAGTTCACCACACTCGAACAAGGATCATTTATCAAGATTAAACCTACTAGTGAAGGATTGTACAAATTGACAAATAATCTTGATTTATATTTAAATTCAACATTGATTGCATCGAATGTAGTATCGTTCCATGATAAATCAATTTACGCTGTCAAGGATTCACCATTGAAGTTAGGAACTAAAAGTATAAAAGTTGACGAAGATTTACAAGGTTACGATTTGATTGATATTTTGCCAATTGGTATCAGTTCTTACTTTCTAGTTTACAAAAATGTAGAGGAGGACGATTTAAATCGAACATTTATTGTTGATGTGCAAAATGGGGATTTTGTTGGTGATGAGATTGATATAGTGCCTCAGTTTGGTTCAGTTCAACGTAAATCAACATATTATAGCGTCAATTTATCAAAATGGTATCAATCGTATGATTATACAGTACTTACATCATCTGGTAGTACTGAGTTAGGTATAATTGAATCAAATAATGGCAAAGAATATGGAATAACTTTGGAAGAAGATACATCAAGAGCCAATTTACCATTAGATGACGAATCTGGTGATGACATGTCTCCGATAGGTCTTGCAGTTGACCTAAATTTAAATTCCAAAGTTTTGAAACCATGTTCTGGAGTTGACGAAGCTACAGGAAAGTTACCCAAAATATACTGTTTAACGCATACTGGTTTCTTGATATCATGGTGGGTGTATCATAAACAAGGATTAATAAATGATCAATTGACCTTGTCAATATCTAAAGAAATAGCACCAGAGTCAAAACCAACGAAAGCACCATCCACGGAAGCACTAACAGCCAACCCATTTGGATCTACGCAATCCTCGGCGTTCAAACTTGGGAACAATGCAGCGACAGCAAATAAACCTTCAAGTTTTGAACAAACAGGGTTTGGTGTGAAACAGGAGGCGGCAAAATCTAACCCAGCAACAGCATTTGGTCAATCTGGGTTCAGTTCTAATGCATCGAATATATCATCAGGATTTGGTCAAACTGGATTTGGCTCCAATACATCCAATCCATCATCATCAGGATTTGGTCAGACAGGATTTGGCTCTAAAACCTCAAATCCAGCATCCGGCTTTGGTCAAACAAGCTTTGGCTCTAAAACTTCAGAGTCATCGTCAGGATTTGGTCAAACAAGCTTTGGTTCCAAAACGTCAAATCCATCGTCAGGCTTTGGCCAAACAGCTTTTGGTTCGTCTGGGTTTGGAAGTATGCAACTGCAAAAATCTAATCCAGCAATTTCTTCAGGGTTTGGAAGTTTTGCCAATAATACGTCATCATTTGGTAATTTAAACAAAGGAAAATCAATTTTCGACAGTTCGAGTACGGACAATGAGCAGAAGACTTGGTCAACTGGTCAAAATTCTCCATTTGCCAATAAAACAAACACAACTTTACCGTCACCATTTGAGAAATTTAATGACAAGAATTTGTCACCGTCACCTTTTTCAAATTTCAAATCTCAAACATCGATCGAAGACAAAACACAATCTGAAACTGTAGAAGAAAAAGATTCAAAAGAAGCTGAAAAGGAAAAGATTGCAGAAACAGAACAAGGTGAAATAGATGAAATAGATGAAAAAGAAAAGATTGCAGCAACAGAACAAAGTGAAATAGATGAAATAGATGAAAAAGTCGAAAAAGAAGAACATATAATTGAACCAAAAAAAGAAAGTAAAGCAGAAGATGAGCAACATGAAAAAGAGAAAGAAGATAGAGAAACAGCAAGAGAAACGAAGATAAATGTAGGAGTAGAAGGAAACGAAAAGGAGGAGGAAAAACAAGCAGCAAAAGCATTTCACAAAGAAGAAGGACAAGTGAAAGAAGATAAAGAAGAAGAACCAATAGAACAAGAGAAAGCAAAGGAAGAAGAAGAGAAAATATTAGATACAAAGAAGGAAGGGGAAGAAAAAGAGGAAGAGGAAGAGGAAGAGGAAGAGGAAGGGGAGGAAGATGAGGAAGAGGAAGAGGAGGAAGAGGAAGAGGAAGAGGAGGAAGAGGAAGAAGAAGAAAAGTTGAATCGGGGGATTAAAAAAGAGGCTGAGGATAAACAGAACGACCATTCAAATGACAAAAACGAGGAAGTATATTCTCTATTGCAACAAGGTAAAGATTCATCACTTGTTAAATCAAAATTGGAATTTATGCCTTCACTTGAAAATTTGAATCTTTCTTCAAACCAATCACAAACAAGTACAGCCAACGAACTTGCATCAGATACAGCAGATAATAACCACAAAAAAGAAAATGAGTTGGCTTCAATCCCAGAATATACTGCAAATGAAAACGAGTCAGTTGCTAAATCGAAAGATGCACAATCACAATTCGTTAACGAAGAAAAATTTGAGGAAATACAAATTGTTGAACCAATACAATTTTCTACTTTTGACGGCTTTACAGTTGAACAACCCAAACCAACAACCATCAAAGATCAAATCGTTAAAATAGTAAGAAACACAGAAGGTGAATTAAAAGTTCTTGAGCAAAATGTTAAAGCCCTTTGTAATTATCTTGATTACGAAAATATAACTCCACCCGTGCATGACGGTTTAAATTTCAAAGATATTACTAAAGAGCTCCACATTAAAGAACAATATTTGAATGAACTAATTACCAATATTGCAGAATCACAACAAGAAAGAATCAAATTGGATAGATTATACAGCCAGCTATTATTATTCTCGAGAAACCAAACAAAATTCAAAGATTTATTAAAAAATCGTCCATTGGATTTTAAGTATGACAATATTAGAATTAAATTAGGAAATAAATTAAATAATATCAAAGCTTCAGAGGAGAAATTAATCAGTTTATTGATGCCAATAAAATTCAAAAATTCAATGAATGACAAGACAATATCAAATATTGAGAAATTGATATACCCATTGAACGAACAAATTAATGATCATAAAAAGTCAATTGAAAATCTTACAAACGCAATCAATAATTTATCTATAAAAACAGAGTCGTCGTCCTCGTTGATTCTTGTCGAGAATTCCAAGTTGTCACCAAAATTGAAATTGAGGCAAAAATTAATATCTAAATACACGTGATTTTTTTTTTTTCTTTCTTTTGTATTGTTTATTTGTTTTCCACAAATGGATTTTATAGGATCAAAAGTGCTAATACCTGGAACAAATGGCCACGGAATCATACGATATTATGGGAAGATTGAGAATAAAAATGGATTATTTGTTGGCTTGGAATTGTTAGGTCAATTAGCAAGAACAAGAGGTAAAAATTCAGGATCAGTAGATGGTGTACAATATTTCCAAGTTGAAATACCAAAAAGTGGATTATTTTTACCATTTGAGAGATTGAAAAGTGTTAATCCTCAATTAGATAAAAGTGCATTAACATTTAATGCGTTAACTCCAACTCCGTTAACCCCAACGCCGTTAGCATCAAGTGCCTTAACGTCAAATCCATCATCGCCAAATGTTTCGAAAACACCGGAAAGAAAACCTTTGACTTCGTATCTGAGTGCAAGAATGAATATGTTGAATGAAAATTTATCTAAATCTGAGGATTTGAGAGATTTAGAAATTAACGAATTAAAAAGAATAATTAAGGATAAAGATAAAAAGTTGGAAAATTTTAATGTACAACGACAAGAATGGAGAGCTGCAATGGATGATTTAATTAATGTTCAAACCGATGGTATGAATATTTTTGAGAATAAAATCATAGAACTCGAATCGAAGATAGAGCAAATGAATCTACTTATAAATGAAAAGGATGAGGTAATTAAACATTTAGAAGAAAATTCATTGAATTCCAAATTTGATTCTATAAATTTAAAAGAAATTGAAGAGTTGAAAAAGGAACTAGAGTCAAGGCCAAAATTGAAGGATTTACAACAGTTGCAAGATTCGTTAGATGAGCTTGAGAGAGATTATGAAAAGCAATTACACGAAAGAGATCAGCTGTTAGAAAAAATAAAGAATGAATTGATCTTGAATACTGAAAAACATAACCAAGAGATTAAATTATTAAATGATAAAAACCAAAATGAAGTTAAAGAGTTGAAAGATGAAATTGTTCAATTGCAATCAAGATTGAAGAAAGAAAACATAGCCGGAATTCAATCGTTTAACAAAATCATTGATACCACAAGTGCATTACCTATATATAGTCCCCCAACTTTGACGGATCCTAGTCTGGGAAAATCAGATTGGTGTGGATTATGTGAACGCGATGGTCATAGTAGCATAAATTGCCCTTACGAAAATGATATTTTTTGAAACGAAATTTTATGTGTATCATTCTTCTGCTAATTAATAATAATTGTTTAATAAACTACTAAGTTGTCTTGTTCTTCTGGCTTATTTGTTTTTTAAATAATAGAATAAAAGTCTTGACAAATTGGAAGTTACTACAAGATGAATTGTTCCAAGATTTAAGTTACGAAAATTCATAGCTAAGTTTATTTTGATTGTAATCGTCAATACGTTTTTAAACATTTAAATGGAATGAAATTAATGATGTTAATTTTTTTGAATCTGCTTACTATTTACCATAATGATGTGTTTCAAAACAAATATAAGCCAACAAGAAGATTACGGTTTCTTTCTTGTTAGTATGATATGTATATACATCGGTTTAGGTGTCTGATATATATATATGAAGAGTGATACCAAGTTTTGTATGTACATTTTGCGCGTCTTCTTGTGATAAAGCCGCTCGAAAAATTACAAATTACTAGAAAATATATATTTTTTCTTTTTCCACTGTGTGCCCTTCAATTACGTCTATATATATGTATAGCTGAATGAGTTTAGCCTTGAGGTAATTAGTTTAAGTTTATGTACTGCCTAAGCAACTACGAACTACACATTGAAAAATTAGGAAGATTGATCGTTTTTTCAGTGTGGATTTTAGAGGTAACAGGCAATCGTTTGTGCTGATTCGTCTTCAGAATCCAAGTCACAAGGTAAAGCTTAATTATAAATATTATTATAATAGAAAATGACTTTATGCGTGTGGTTACTACACCATACCATCGTGTATCTCCAAATATGCCGTGAGCATAGTATTTGTTTATACAAATAAGTAACAAGTATAGTTACTTGATCGTAAAAGATTTTTAGAAAAAACAAGCTGCAAGTTATTCTTATTCAGACGCAACATTCTTGTAGAGGCAGATTGTATGTTCTCTAACTGAAAACTATACCTTCCAGGGTATATCGATTTTTTTCCACGTTTTTTTGCAACAATTATGAAAAAACCAATGTTCAAGCTAGAATAGATATTTAGCAATTAGATTTTGTGATTTGTCTATTTTCTGAATTTCAAATACTTCTTAACCAAACAAGAGTATGTATAAGTATTGGGACTGATCAAGGCTATTTAAAATTGAGTAAATTATGGTTTATTTGTTAGTTTACTACAATAACATCACATGCTCAAGGAGTTAAAATGCACACTCGCATTTACCCCGTAAAAAAATATTTCTATAAATACAAGTCGGACCAAGCTCTTGGAATTGGTGTTTTAAAGATGGTCCACTCGATTATTTTAAACAGTCAAGGTAAAAAATTTACTACAATATCTAATTTGTCTCAAGTTGAAATTGAAAAGCAGCAATGGGATAGATGCATATTCTTGTTACACGGATTTCCTGATATCAATACTACATTTGACAAATGTTGGCCATATTTAAAATACCCCAACGAAAAACTTCTATTATTGGCTCCTAAATTACGTGGATACGAGAAATCTTCGATTAGCACCGAGCAGGAATATATGGTACCAAATCTAGCTCTCGATGTCAAAAATTGGATTTTGGAAGTAAATACTTTAAAAAAACCTTTACATTTAATTGGTCATGATTGGGGTGCCATCATTTCGTTTAAGACTGCAAATTTATACCCTGAATTGATCACATCAATGGTCACTTTAGCAATACCGTATTTGGCTAACCTACATGTGTGGGATTTATTATGGTATGCACCTGAACAATTCTACTTATCATCATATTTCTTAACAATGCAATTACAATCGGTATACAAAGCAAAACTAACTGAAAATAATGATTACTTATCGTATATGTGGAAGTACTGGTCACCATCATATAATCATACGAAGGAAGAAATTGAGGAGATAAGACAAACTTTTGCACAAGATGGCGTCGTCGATGCTGTAACTGCGTACTACAGACATTTATTTCGTATTGGATCGTTGATAAAGTCAAAATGGTTGGTTGACTTTGATAAAGTGCCAACTTTAATATTAGTCGGCGAGGAAGATGGGTGTATGTCGAAACGTATTGCTGAATTAGAGAAGAAAAAATTAGCTCTGAACTCACACGTTGAGGTCAAATTAGTTCAAAATTGTGGTCATTTTTTGCAAAGAGAGCAACCAGAAATTGTCAGCAAATTAGCTATGGAGTTTATTGAGACTTACCATTGATATTTATTGTATTTCTCCGTTTACATATACTAAATCGTTTTGAGTTGATGTAATTTCAAAGTCATCGTCCTTGTCAGTTCTTAGTTTGGAATGTAGTTTTAGTAATTTCAATTTACCTTGAATTGATAATAAGTGGGGTACCAATTTTATAGATTGCTCAAGTGCCGATGATAAATTTAATAAAATTGTTGAGTCTATATCGAGTGAGTTCCCATACAATAAATAAATCCATTTAATCCACAAGTTTATATTTATATTTGATTTTATTTCGGATTGTAAAATTAAAAATAATTCTTGTGCTTGTTGTAATTGTAGGGACTTGACAACTTCTTTTATAGTTGAAGATTCGGACTGTGATGAGCATAATTCGATTGTTTTTTGTGGATTCGAAAGATCTAATTGCTCAATAATACTATTTACACTTAACTCATTAGATTCTACCGAAGCTACTTGAATTGAAATTGATTCACCTTCGTCGTTTGAGACTGACTGAATTTCTTTACTTGCCATGTCGATTTTTTCAAACTTTAAATTGGTACCTTTCCAAATAACATACAAACCTTTTGAAAATATTATTCCATCGACATTACCTTTTATTTCATTTAGTAGCGAATTATGCTTAAAAAATTTGATAGATGCTGTTTCAATCACAACTAAAATTTCTTGTTTGTCAACTGTAATAAATTGAATAGACTTGACATTTTGACAAGGCAATTTCTCCAATTTATCCTTCATTACATAAACTTCATTCTTGGCTAATATTGCAAAATATTCATTTGACTCTATGATTTTTGTTACATCAGTTACCGAATATTTGTTTTCAAGTATAAATTTGTCTTTGGAAAGTTTACCAAATTCAATTGAATCTTCGGTTATGCCTATAATTTGTTTATCTTCTACAAGGACATTGCTGAAATTTGTTGAACTATAGACTTTTTCAGCTTTTCTCTTTATTGAAATCAATTTTGACTCCCTCAAACCCCATATGGTATCATTCTGAAATTTGACAAGTTTATCTAATTTGACAGATGCATATTTTTTGATTTCTCCTAAATTTGACAATAATATAACCTCACTTCCTGTATATATCACTAATAGATCTTGCAATGATTGTTTTTCACCTTTTGATGATTTTTTGGTTGTTGTAATTGTTGTCCAAATTATGTCGATAACATTTTCATATTTAAATTCACCGTTGTCAACAACTTGTCCTTGCCCATCTATCTTATAAAATTTAACTTTATTGTCATTCAAATATGCAACTTGATTCTTATATGGTAGTAATAACTTCATAATAAATCGAGATGAGAGAGAGAGATGTGATATTCTTTTGTGAAAAAAAAAAAAAAAAATAAAAAAAAAAAATAAAATCTTTTAAATAAATACTATACAGAAACTATTTAATTTCAACTTCAATTCGATTTCACTTTTTCTTGTATTTCAAGTATTTGCTGAACTTGTAATTTACACAAGTCTTTCAAGTCTTCAACGTCAGCTTGTAATTCTTGTACGGTTTCTGATTTTTCTCCAATCAATTCTAACATTGTTTGTTCCTTTTGTTTAAACGATTCAATTTTGGATTTCAACTCATTGTTATCTTTGGTTAACGATTCATTTTCATCAACTATCAATAAATAGTCTTGCTCGAACCCTTCCTTTTCTTGGACAACTTTTGCGTGTTCATCTCTCAAGGAATTTAATTCAATTTCTAATCTCCTTATGTTGGAAGACATTTTATTGATCAATTGAAGATTTGAATTTGCCATTGATTGAGAATTTGTCGGTATTGAAGTATCAATTGCGTCATCAACGGAAATCGAAGATTCAATTCTACTTAGATTATTAATACTGGTTGGTGGTTCCAAGTCCCAAGATTCTTCTTGTTTGATAATTAGTGGATCGGTGAATTTGTCTAGCTCTTTCAGTAAATTTTCAATTTTCAATTGATAGTTGTTTCGTTCTTGGTTCGATATGGTTTGGAATTTCTCAAACTTTGCCGTTATCTCGTCTATTTTGCTTTCTTTCTCAGAAATATCGAGTTTGTACTTGTCTATATCGAGGAGTAATAACTCATTTTCGCGTGATAACTTTTCGATTGTAGTTTGTTCGTTTTTCAATTGAGTTGTTAACTTTGAAATCTCACTCAAATGTTTAGCCTTTGCCTTTTTCATCGATTCTAATGAAGATTCCAATGAATCGATTTTTAATGTCAAGTTTGTTTCAATCAATTTCCAATTTTCTTGACTTGAAAGATATTGGGCTTGTAAATTTTGATGATTTTCATTGATTTTGTTATATTCATTAAAATCAAAGCTTGACGATGACTCATTATTAATCCTCAACTTCTCTATCTTACTTTCCAACCTTGAAATTTCGGTATTATAATTTGATCTTGATGTTGTGATTTGTGACTTCAAGTCTTGTATTATTGACTCTTTTGATTCCAATTCTAATTGATCTTGCCTTGTCTTCATCTCCAGATTGAGTTTGAATTCATTCAACTGTAGGGATAGTTGTAGTTTGTCTTCTTTCTCCTGCTGGTACTTCTTTTGCAAATCTAGATTTTTACTCCATTCTTGTTTTTGGTTGGCTAAATCGTTAAAATTACTGATTAAATCTGACAATGAATTAATTTTCGCTGTATTTAGGAATTCATCGAGCTGGTTCAAGATTTCCAGATTCGATTTGGCGGTCTCTTCCAATTCTGTATTTGAATTTCTCAATTTTTTGATGTTTTCGTTCAATTTCAATTCTTTCACTGATAGTGCTTGACCTTCTTTCATCAATTGATCAATTGTTTCTTGTTGAGTTTTGATTTTTTGCTCTAGATCGTTTCTATTCTTGTCATTGTTTAAATTCTGTAATTGTGATTTCAATTCATTGATTTCTTGTATGTACTTACTTTCATTGACGTTTGACTTGTTATCTGGTTGGTCCACTTCTGGGTCTGGTTCAGATTGGACTTCCTGCTCTATTTCTGGCTCAGGAGTTTGTGATTGAGGTTTCTTTTTGCTTTTTGCCTTTGCAGCTTGAGCCAATCTTTCTTGTAATGTCAATCTTTTTTTCTTTGCTCCAGTGGTCTGTGCATCATTCTGAGCATCACTAGATTCAGTTGACATCAATAGTTAGAAAAACAAAAGGATTAGCGACAAAAAATCAAATTAAATGAAAAAAAAATAAAAAAAAAAAAAAAAAAAAATAAAAAATAAAAAAACTCTACTGTAACACAATGAATCAGAACCGTATGCTTTCATAAATCTATATACACATGTAGGATAGAACAGATTAAATACCTTGCTGTTTTGTATCGTCATGAAATTTACCTTGCACCTCTGTTGCTTGAGGATAAATGTATTGCTGTTGTGGTGGATAATAAGCGCTATTAGATGAAGTGTTAATTCTATGATTCGGCATTGTTAATTGTTGATATCCTTGATAATAATACATATTTCCTTGCTGTTGTTGTGGTTGTTGTTGCTGTTGTTGCTGTTGCTGTTGTTGTAGTTGTAGTTGTTGTTGCAGTTGTTGTGTCTGTTGCAGTTGCAGCTGCTGTGGTGGTATTTGTGGAGTAGGCGCCGAAGTTGACGGGAGAGGTTGATTGAATCCAAATTGTCCGTCATTTGAAGTTATTGAATTTGAAAGTCGTATATGTGGGGCGTACCCATGCCAATAATTTCCATTTGAATAATCCGGAACATAATTTGTCTGTTGTTGTTGTTGTTGAGCAGTTTGCTGGATCGGCTGTTGAGAAGACTGTTGGATGGACTGCTGGGAAGCCTGCTGTTGTTGTTGTTGCTGTAGAAGATCATATGGAGAATTTGTGGTTTCCTTGTCAAGTTTTTGCGTAATTTGACCTTGAATTGGACTCAGATACTGATTTTGGAAATCGGCTTTTGATTTTCTTTGACCATGCTTTTTGGTGACGATATGAGTATTCAAATGATTTAAAGATCCATAACTTTTGGCACATCCAGCAAAAGTACAAGGATATCTTCGCAAAATCTGATTATATCGTCTTCTAAAGCGTCTCCCGCGCTTGGAACCAGCTGCAATAATATCCTGAGAGTGCGATTCAGAGTCAGATAATTGGATTGAATTTGTGTGTCCGTGGCCTATATTTGATTGCGGATAGGTTGAGCTTATTATGGAAGAAGATGATGATTGAGGGGCAGGAATCGGGAGCACACTCTGTGAATAATATTGTGGTACATAATTTTGGGTTTGCGGTATGACGGGTTGTCTTTGTTGATATTGGTCAAAAACTTGTTGATAAGTGTTGTAATTGACTGGATAATCGTACGGTTGTGGAGGTAGAGCTTGATCTTGAAATTGTTGTTGCTGTTGTTGTTGTTGTTGTTGTATTAGTAGTACTTGTTGCTGTTGTGGTTGCTGTGGTTGCTGGATCTGTGGTTGTTGTTCTTTCACTAGAGAAGGTAACATTACACTGTTACCCGTATTATTCTTAGTTAAAATAGAATTTATATAAGGGATATTTTTATTATCTTTTTCATACTGATTTTGACTTTGACTTTGATCTGACTGGTCCACAGATTGTATTATAGGTTGAGTCTTTTCATCTTCATAAACCATAGCTGCAAAAAAGAAAAAAAAAAGTAATATTGACTAACTTAAACTGTGAAATAATACATAAATAAAATGAATGACAAAAGAACTTTAGTGAAAATATTGATTTCAATGTTTAAATCAATAGTTAATTTTGAAAATGAGTGAAATTTGGTTAATACTATTCAACTATGAATGAATAATATAAGCTGAAAAAAAAAAATCGAACAAAACAAGTATAAAAAAAAATCGGCGAGTAAGAAACGAATGGCGGGTAATTGTTGATATATGAATATGGTCTATTGGTTGTCGGTGCCTATGTGTAGAAAGTTGATAATATGGAATGAATCAACAACTATGGACTGATTCTTGCTTATAAAAGTTGGCAGAGGGAATTCTTTTTATAATTTTGGCGTATGATTCAATAATTATTACAACTTTTCAAGATAATAGGTTTATATGTAAGTAGAGTAAATTTAGAACCTAATTTTGTGTAGTTTCTTATTATTAGCAGGTTTGTGTAACTAGGGTGTTTCTACAAACAGTGTACCATTAGTATATTTTTACAAATAATATTCCAGTAGTAGATATTCTTGGAATAAGAGTAAGAATCAAGGGAACTCTTTGATATAGAATAAATAGTTGTTATATCCAAAGACTAGTTGTTAGTTATATGGAAAAATTAGACATTAGTTGCAGCATTCAAGTAAAAGTAGTAGAACCTACATCATCAATATGTATCGAATCGAAATATATAAAATGTAAAATGCAAGTGATTAAGTGGATCCATAAATAATAAATCAACATCACATAACATAACATAACAACATAGAGGGCACCCATCTTTGTAATCAGTGGAATTACAATTTAACAGATTCTACATTTGATGTAGAAAAATAAACATAAAAATAGAAATAAAAAAAAACATAAAATAAAAAAATAATATTTTTTAGTATGACGCAAAATTTGTTTGAAAAAAAAAAAAAAAAAAAAAAATATAAATTTGTAATACGAAAATAAAAAAATATAATTTGTACTGCCATACTTTTATGCTTCAAACACGATTTGCGATATCATAAACATTTCAAAAGTGAACCAAACCACCTTTTTTTTTTTTTGCAACAAGCCAATGCAACTTGTTATTCGGGTTGTTAAAAAAAAAAATCGTTTCTCGACTTGTTTGTGTTTCATGTTATTGTTCTTTTTCTTCCTTCGTTCAAACTATCTTACAAAAATGACGTATATAAACAATATTATATTATATTTCAAATGTATATGTATCAAATGCTAAAATATCTTTATAATGTAAAACATGTTAACTTAGAAAATTGAATAAAAAACTTCATGTTGCAAAAATATGGTTACATGAAATTTTAATTGGAATTAAGTGGGTTCAAGATGAAGCGAATACTCGTCAAGTTTCCTTTTATTGCACCCTTTTGTTTATTCTTCCAAATGTGTCGTTGATTTAAATGTTTAGTATCATAATAATAATAACAACAACAACAACAGCAACAATAATAATAAATATAATTATTATTATTGAGAAATGTCATAATTAATTCAGGTATCTTTCAGCATACATATCTGCAAACATTAACCATCAATTTTGCAGCTAATGCAATTGTTGAGTTACAATTGTACATAATCTCTTTTGACACCTCCTCTTGATTCGACTTTTGATAGCTCACAACGTCGAAGTTAAATTTGATTAATCATTTTTTAGTTGGAGTTGCTTGCTTGCGTGTAATCAAAGCAATTAAGCTTTATGCTATTAATCGATTCTTTGTTCTTTGTAGTTTGTGCAAATGTTATTAGCGTGAGTCACTAAATTCACTAAGAAAAAATTATAGTTATGAAAATAATATTAAAGCGAAACAAATAAAACTAAAAATAAAAAATTACATATATATGAAAAAATAAAAATAAAAAAATAAAAAAAAAAAAAAAAAAAAAAAAAAAAAAAAA
>JAJMKJ010000041.1:52831-79668 GCA_030569255.1 Insectozyma sakaeoensis | reverse complement strand
AAGAGTGGCATCAACATCAATATCAATCGTCGCAAGCTCATAACCATTAAATTTGAATTATAAATTTGATTGCGTTTTGATTGAGGTTTCAAACAATCCAACAATTGGCTCGAGAAATCCCTTTTTGTTAGGTATCAAATGGGCACCGGAATGTGGAAATATTTTAGGCTCATTAGCATATAATGTAGCAACATGCCTCGAACGTACAGGTGTGACTATATTATCCTCCTCACCATAAACAATTATGATCTGAGTTTTCAAATCCTTTGGTGGAATTGAATAAACTTTAGCATCTTGTGTGATTTCAACCAAATTTGAAAACTCGTCCAAACTGGTCAATTCATTGATCTTTTCTCTGTTTTCAGCTGAATGATCATTTGATTTAGGTTGGGTCAAACAAAAACCAGATATAAACAAACTAACTTTGAAGTCAGGATGTGCAGGTAATAATTTCCTCAAAGAGTTTGTAACCATCATAGCCATTGATGCACCTTGACTAAACCCTATAATCCCATCATATGGTCCATGTTGTTGAATGTAATTAATTACATACTCTATTGACTGGTCTAGTCCGACGTTGACCCCTGGTTGCTGATGATCATACCATCTACAATTATTCCCTTTTTCAACTATCGATTGCCATATTTTATCTGATTCTTCTTCTGTCAGTGCTAGTGGAAATGAAAACTCTTTACGTGAATTAATTCTATGACACGGATCTATATAATCTAGTTGATAGCCTAACTTTTTAGTTAGGATTTTCCTTAAACCAGAAGATTTAACTGCTAATGTACTACCATTCTGAAGGTATCCTGGTAGGCATAAAATCTTCACCATTCCTATAGCAAAAAAAAAAAAAAGAAAAGAAAGAAGATAATTACAATGGATCAATTTTTCAAAGATATCAAAAATCAAATAGAAACAGAGTATGTACATAGAAGAACTGTCAAGTTTAAGAAAACTAACAATCCAGTTTTGAGCGTAAATCCGCTTTGCAGGACCTAGAGCATCAATTTGATTTATCTCTACTTCCATTGAAATCAGAAATCAATCAATATTCATCATCTGTACCCAACAAATTAATTTCTAACGATACGACAAAGTTTGCGTCGGAGGTAAGCTCGAATTACGAGAAATATATAAATCTTTTATTGGGATTGAATTCAAAGTTTGGTCAAAAAGAGAGATTACAGAATAAAATCATCGAAGAGTCCATTTATTTATTATTGGTAAACAATTACTTTTCAGTATTATCACAGACATATTCCAATGACCCAATAAAGATTAAGTTTGTTTCTAACGATGGTGGTATTATAGTGACCCCCGAAACTATCAAAGAAATTTTGAAATTGGAAAAAATTGATTACCAGGTATACTTGATAGCGCTATTGAAATTGATCGAAACTATTGTTGAGTACACTTTAACTACTATCATAAATCAACTGATTGAAAATGAATCAACAAGCTCAAATTATTCGATAAGTTTGATCAACTCTCAAATCGTTTCAAAGTTACAACAAGGGTTCCAACTTTTAGATTTAAAAAATGATATTTTGAGAAAAAAATACGATAGTTTAAAATACAATTCTCAGAGATTGAACAAAATGGTTTATGATTTGACATTGAGAAATTTAATTACAACTAAGGTAGAGTTGACATGATTAGTCAAGTTTGGATTTTTTGTTCGGTGGTCCATCATTAGCAGAATCATGTTCGATGCTGTTTTCTTTTTCTGGATTCTCAATTAATTCATCAGCTGTTGACATCTTTGACAATTGATTGAAAAGGTCAGGCTCGCTTTTCAACTTTTCTTCAATCAATGATTTGAAATTCTTGACCAAATCATTTGTTATTGGAAAGATATCTCGTTTTGCGATTTTTTTCTTCAAGCCAGGACTTTCTATATTATTTGTTGTAAGCATATCATTCCTGAAAAAATGTGTATAAATCTTGAAATATATACCGACAATGGTATCATCAATTAATGACGTTGGTCCGTATCCATTGTTCAATTTTTTCATATCATTAATCGCGCTAAGAAAACACAAATGAGGTTTCAATTCTTCTGGTATTCCCTTTTGAGTGAACAAATCAATAATGCTCTTGTTATTTACTGTGAACTTTTGGAATGTTAAGTTATTTATAAACGAATCGGTAAACTCAAATGTTTCTCCTATTTTGAAAATATCCCTGACAATTTTACTAATAGACGAACACAAAACTTCCCACGCCGAGTATAACTTTATCATTATTGAATTGGATCTTCTCAATTTTGGCAACAACAATAACAAACTCGATAAGTCATGATTCCTTTTCAAAAGCTCAATGTAAAAGTAAATATACTGAAATGTGTACAAAAAATGTTTGCCCGGTCTCTCGGACTCCGTCTTCCAAATTGAAACCAAAGGTTTATTCTGCGTTCGCAAGGAAATCAAATTAGACATCAATTCAATTGATTTTTCCACATTTCCAAATTCCTCAAATTCAATTTTGGATAGACGATATTTCGGCTTGTGCTGCCAGTTTTTCTTATCTGAAAAATCGAGTTTTTTCAAACAGTCGACAATAATTTTATAAAACTCTTGTTTTGTTTCTGGCACATCGCATGTCAATTTTATTATCAGATCGTTCTTCAAAAATTGTACAGCGTCGACGATTTTTAACGCATCGAATTTAACATACTTGAAACACATCAGAACTAAGGTATAGTGTGGTTCAATTATATTATCGTTTGGTTTATACTTATCAGCATAGAAACACGCCTGGTTCAAAGTTTGTAATACACTCACCGGATTTTCACCTAGTTTCTTTTCAACTTTTGCCAAATAATAGAAATTAGTCCATTCTTGATTATTCGACTTGACCGCTAGATTTAAGCTTTGCTTCATAATTTTTAGGCACAAAGTTTTCGATATCACTGGTTCGTCACTTGCATTGATAAATGATGCGCCCGATAATTTATTTATGAATCTAGGGTGCGATTGGACTTTGAAAGCTTGCATCTCCATTGGTGACATGACAGCACTAAACATCTCTTTCGCAAATGATGACATCAAGCCTCCAATTACTGGTTTTACCCGTTCTTTGGATGTTGATACAGTATAATTTATTGCCATGAGATAGCATATTAATGATTTTCTTTGTAGATTTGCTGTCTGAATTTTTCTTTCGGGAATTGTAAGTTTGTCAGACGTCCATATCAAGTCATCTTCAACAAGATATCCATATGCTTGACCCAATAAGTACCAACTTTCTAATCTACTACTGCCATATATTAAATCGTTGATCAATAGAGAAATAGCAGTTTCAATTTCAACAGCTCGCCCTTGCATGTTTTTCTTTCTCAACTTATAAGTTGAAAATATCAATAAACCTTCGATAAAATATAACCCATCTTGAATTATGGCATGTTTTATGTAATCAAATTTCAAATTGTTCAAACCATAAAACGAATCTTTAATAAATCTCGGTGTCAATCTGGTGGTTTCTAAAAAGTAATCCAACGATGCTTTGTTTCTGCTTAAAACTTCATTTGAGTCGAAATCAGGATCGCCAATTTCCTCGTATATTTCATCAATTAATTGCTTGACATCATGCTTGGGTACATTTTTCAATGGATTGGCTTTGAAGCAAATCGGCAATATGAATTTAGCCAAATCGTTACAATCATTCTCATCCAATTCTTGGATTCGCTCGGTATTGTGATCTTCGGGAGTGAATCCGTCCAAAGCAATGCTATAATGAAATTTACATCGAATAATTTGACAAATGTCCTTCTCATTGTCGGGTAATGTGTTTAATAATTCTTGACACGTTTTCAAAAATATGCCATCGGCTGCATCACATATTCCCACTCCACCCAATTGTCGGTGGAATAAATTGATTCCCTGATGTAATTTTGAATTGTGGAATTCACTCACACTAGTTAGTATCAATACACTAGTTTTCATAAACACATCCTTTAAAATATTGTACAGTTTGGCACAACCAACTTTGATTGATGTCTTCAACGATGTTATGCTGCTTGCCTCTTCATGAATTTCATAAAATAAACAAAACTCAAACATTGGTAACAATAAGTCTAGGGGTATTGCTATTTTAGATTCCATAACTTGATTTAAATTATTATTGAAAAAACCCAAGATCTTCAGCAAGACAATAAATCGATTTTGTTTTTCAAGTAGTTTGTAGTCTCCATGCAAATGGCCATTTAAAAATTGTAAGCTTTTGGCAAATCCAATTCCAAGCTTGTTTGTATCATGCAGTTTATAAAACAGTAACAAAATGTTCCATAAATTCAACCTCATTTCGATTGATGAACCGGTTAAAAATTGCTTAATAGATAAAATAGCAGGGTTTTGATTATCCAGATCCATTAAAATGTCTTCTAATAGTTCTACAGCTTCGGTATTATCTCCCTTTGGTGCACTATATAGAATTCTCCAAAATATAGAAAGAACCGATATAATTGTGAGTTGATTTTGAATACTTTCTTTGCTTAAGGTCTCAAAATTCTTGTAATTTGGATACGAAATGGTCACATCGTATTCTAAAAGCTGCTGCAATTTCGATCGCACCGAAGAATTGTCATTCCAACAGGAAGTAGCTGATTTTTCTTTGATAAACTGAGACCATTTGAACCTTGCCAACAAATAACTATCGTCAATATTGTATAAAAGTGATTCTATCTCGTTTCCCCATTTTCGAATCTTGTCATTCAATTTTATAAGCTCTTGACACATGGAATTGACAATTGCGCGGTTCAACTTTCTGTTGACCTGTTCTTTGATTTGAACTTCAAGGTTTATTGCTGAGTCAATTAATATCTCATATACACCGATTGCATTATCAACAGTCGGCACTAAAAATGTTTCAAACTGCAAAATCCATTCTTTAAATTTGGTATACAATGCGTCATCCCATTTGTTTGTGAGTATCGTTTTTATCAAATGATTAATGATATTAGCTTTTGTATGTATGTAATCTGTTTCTTCTAGGACCGCTTCATCTATGACTCCCAATGCTGGAAACTCTTGCTTTGTCAAATCCTTGCCACTTCCAAATCCGCTCAATAAATCCAATAGTTTCAAATTATCGCCCTCGTTTGATTTCGTTTGAAAATTAGTAAGCCCCGATAAATACTTCCAATCTGACATCATTTCGATGAAATCTTGCACATGAATTGGTGACTCCTTTTCCGTTGCCAAGTAAACGGAACTTATATCTATAATCTTTACTGGTAACAATTTCTGTAACTCATCCAAAAATAAGTCTATGCCGTAAAAGTGAGATTTGACTAATTCAATATCTGGTAAATCCGAGAGGACGTCAGCTTTAGCTAATCTTTTTGAAGATCGCTGAATCTTGATTTCTTGAGGTTCCTCTGGTTTCTCTTCTTCCACTGCTTCTTCTTTTTTCTCTTCATCAATTTGTTTTGGTTCTTGTACTGCCACTTCCGGTGTGTTCTCCTTTACTACTTCGGTGTCTACTTTTTCCTCTTCTTCTTCAGTATTTTCAATTTGAATCTTGACAATTTCTATAGGTTCATCGGTCAATATGTATGGTTCAAATCCTTTCAATTTTGGTCTATGTACATCTTCTATTTTATCATCATCCTGCTTTTCCTTGATTTTTGCATTTATTGAGTCTATTAAATTGAGCCACGAGTTTTTACAAGTTATAATGGTTTTTGTTTTACATGCTTGCTTCAACTTTTGTTCAATAAACTCTTTTTTTACTGGTTCTAAAAAGTCCAAATTCATTGTTGGCTTTACATTCTGAAAATTCTCATACTTTTGTCGTATTTTATTATCCAATGGTATTAGCCCTGCTAAGTCATCAGATTCGACCTTGGCACTCAACTGATATTCTAAGGTGTATTTAGCTAGTCTCACCGAGCCAAGATAAGAATATATTTCAAATATAACTTCAACTAGCTTCTCGTCAGCTTCATTATATAAAAACGCAATGCATAAATCATCAATACACGAGTAAAACATCTCTTTGAATCTAGTTTCCGAAAGCTCAACTTCTTTCAACATATCTAAATATAAAAATCCTCTGTTTCTAAATATTAGATACCTTAATGATTTTACATTTGGGGATAATAAACTAAGTTCGTCGATTAGATTTTCTCCTCCATTCTGTATCCCCTTGATATAATCCACCTCTTCAAAATAATGATTCGATATGATATTTAGGTTGAATAAGTCGTCATAAATCTTGCATGCCTCTTGCAATTGATGATTTTTATGATGCTTCAAGGCTTGTTGAAATAATTTATAAGCTTGTTCTACTTGTAATTCTCGAGTATGATCTTCTTCCAAATCCTTCTTTGAATCCTCCAATAAGTTCAAAGGTTTAAATGAGGACTAGCGGATGTTAGTCTAAGTTCAAGAATCAGTTAATCAAACTACTTACCATTTAGTTTACAGTACAATTTTTTCAGTGCGTACAACAAGAATACAAAAATATACCCATATTAATTACATAATAAAATCTATAAATAAATATTAAACAACCTGTTCGGCTCCCGCCTTAATATTACCGTCTTGTTCATAAACATCCCGTTTTTCATCGAATGATGATTTTGCTAATGTTTGAGTTGAACACTCACTGCCACTGTTACTCGGGTCTTCGTCGTCTTTAGTCTCCTCCGTCTCGTTTCTGCCAAACCTAACCCACCATATTATATGGCTCAAAGCAATGCCTATTTCCAATGCTAAAACAATTGCATATAGAACCATACTCATAATATCAAAATCACCCACCAAAATACTGATCATGGAAAGTAAAGCACCCGTTGAATCCATGGCCAAAAATATAAAGTTTATTCCAACGACTCTACCTTTTCTTTTTGCCAATTCGAAATAGGGTGGTATCAAACCTACAGCTAATAACACACTTGCAATTATACCGATGATGAGCATTGGCCACTTGATTCCTCTTCTGTGAAGCGGTCTAAGCCACAAAATAAACCCAACCTCGAGTCCAACACTAATTATGACAAAGGTGCCAATGTATAATATCAACCTCTTTCTTGAAATTTTATGTGGTGGATAATACAAGGTCTGATACCATGTCACTAAACAAAAGAATGTGAATAACTGTGGTTGAATTCTCAAGGGGATAGAACCATCAATGCCCAAGAAATAGATCGAGAATGGTATACCACTAGCGGCCCATAGAAACATCATTAGCGGTGGTAATCCTTCACAATTCTTGGCTCGGTAATTTCTGATAATCTGGGGTATTAGTTGAATACACCAGAAGACAGTACCCAAAGTTCCCAAGACGTTTTCTGCTACTTCGTTCGCCATTATTCAATAATCCTGACCTTCATCAAAAACTCGAGGAACAAACCACTTTATATAATTTAATATAAAACTTAGTAATACAATTTTATTCTTTCGTTTTGAATATAATAAAACTTTTACATTTAGTGTGAATGCGCTTGCGCCCATGAAATACATGCATGCGCAACACGAGCAAACTTTTTTTACACTTACTCCCTTTGATGTGATTCCAAACAGGATGGATCTTTATTACCATTTGAGCTAATTACTACAGTATACCGGTACAATTACCGCATTTATCAGATTCATGTAATATATGGTCAATTATTAAGAACTGTTTAAGGTGATGGTACGAACTGAACCTCGAGTTCGCATTGCAGCCACCATTTTAATTTTTTTTTTTTTTTTTTTTTTTTTGTCTTTTTGCCGTTTCTATGAACTCTATTTGTGTGTCATTTATGACATGGCTGCTAACAAAATCCACAAAATCGTTTCTACATACTTAATTAAGAAACAATTACCGCTACTTTCTATTTACATGTATTGTTATTCACTTTCATACTCAAACTCTATATCGTCTGCTTCCTCATCTTGAGAAAATGTTGCTTCTTCAGATGAGTCACCATCGTCGTTACTTTCATCACTACCGAAATATTTTTTAGTTTGTTTTGCTTTTCTCTCCGGTAATGCAGCAGCAGCAGCAGCATCATCATCAGGGTTGTCAAGAAAAAATCCTCCTTCATCGGAGTTATAATTTTTGCTTTCGGTCGGTTCAATATATTCATCAGCCACTATAAACCCGCCTTCCTCGTCATCTTCGTGCGGTTCATTTCTCGTTACGATATTGGTTGTCTCAACCTCGCTGTCACGTTCCTCCTCATTGTTTGGGGTATCTTTTAGCACGTCATCGGATGCATCCAAGGTACCATGAGATTTATTCAACCTGTCTGATAATCTGAGTTTTAGCAAGAAATACTTCCAATTGTTTAAAGCACTATTTTCTACCAACATTCTATTTGTCTCATCTATTTCATCTAGCAATTGATTTAGTATCAATTCCATAGCTTCCTTGTATTCCTTGTATATCACTATTCCCCCTTCTTTAACATTCACTGATTTTTTTCTTCCAAAACTAAATGCAACGATAGCTTTTGCATAGTCGATATCCAAGATGCCAGCAGCTTGAATTAGTAATTTCAAGGAAATTTTAGGCGTTGTCTCAATGAAAACTCCATTTTCCGGTAACATTGTTTTTGAATAAAGGTCTATATTCCCAAATTGATTTTTAGGCACAATTCCATCTTCCTTTATTGTCGGTGGTATATACAATTGAGTTTGAAATTCAGCGTACAACCTCACTTCTTCATCGTTTCTCACGATGGTTTTCATTCCTTGCTGACCCATTTTCAATGTTCTTCCTCGAAGGTACCAAGCCTTGGCTGATCTAAGTCTAAAAACATTACTTCTCTTATATACATTGATGAGTTTGTTTCTCGATTTAAAAGTACCACATTTTGCGTCCTCATCTTGTGGATAGATGATTTCATTTTCATTCAACTGTGTTTCTAGTACATATAACGGATGATTCTTAAAACTTTGAACATTGTTAGGCATACCTTCATTGAGATCTCTTTCACTGAATTCTTTCAACTCGAAAATATCACTCAAACTATTTGTTGTTTTAAAGCTGCATGCTTTTAATATTCTCTCGTACCAACTTTTTTCGGAATCAGACTTAAATTCAATTCTCTTTCTTATTGTTTTAGCATTGTAGTTGAAACTATACCTTCTTGTCACGTCTCTGATTCGACCAAATTTATCAAATCCTATAGCATATGTCAATTGATTCCGATCATCTGAAGATGGAGGCTCAAATGAGCTTTTCTTTCTTTTGGGGCATATTTCAATTATCTTCAATACTATTGGATCTATGCTTATCCATTTTTTGGAATACCTGTCCCACACTTCGACCCAAAATACCGGAAAGTTTGAATCGTCAAATTTTTTTGCATTAAACACTTCATCAGCTGTTTTTTCAGAATCTGCTTCTCTTTTCTTAACTTGTGATTTGAGTGAGATAATTGTATAGTCCGGTGGTTGCATTGACATTACTAACCTAGCGTTTAGTCCCAAGCCTCTAAGCAATATAGCAAATCCTTGAGCTCCCACATCCCTACTACCTCTGAAATTGGTGACTAACTTTTTAAAAGTCTTTTTATTTACAATTGCGTCAGACTTTTGTGGATTATTCAATTCATTCCAGTTTTTTCTTATTAACCCTTGTGAGATAACTCTAAACTTTGCTGCATAGATGGTCATCAATTTTTTCAAACCATCCAAAAGTCTTCTCGAATTTATTGCGTCACTCTGATCATTTCTTTTCAAAAGAGATTTTATTTGCTGGGTGACACATGAATCAACTAATGTTTTTGAAAGCAGTTTATCGTTACACCAGCTATTTCGTATTGTCCCGTGTACTAGTAGCATAATTAAGTACATTTTATGGATCAAAACGCGTCTTTTCCTTTCTTCAGAACTTACAATGATTGATTTCTTCTTTTCAGGCTCGCTTTTTCTAATTTGAATCGTAATTGAATCAGGTTGCCTTTGAGTACTTGTAGGTTGCAAATTCAAATCAACATCCTCAAACATATCTGAATCGTCATCATCGCTACTATTATTATCATGGAAATCTAAACTTACTTCTTCAAAATCTTCAGAGTCCGAGTTTTCTGCCCTACTGGAAGTAATCATATTAGTGGTGGTTGTTTCATCATCATCATTCGAGCTTGAATCTAAATTAATTATCTCTCTATCTTCATTTTCCCGATTAATTCTCCTTTTCTTTCTTGCGGTAGAATCTCCATACTGAATTGAGTTATTAACTTCTTTTAACAATTGTTTATGATGTGGATTCGGTGCATCCATTTAATATTGGTTGCTAATGTTAAAGTGTGCAGTTGCAAGATCTGTTTTCACATCAAAAAAAAAAAATAAAATAATTGAAATATTGTAATCACTAAAATCAAAAGATGATATAAGAAGACTATGTACAATATAGCAAAACGACTAAGGCAATATGATTTCAAAAGTCTTCGATATAATTCATTCCTAAGTCATCGGTCGCAAGAGAGGATACCGAATAAAATATTTCATCAATCCACCCAATTTAATCAGAAAACTATCAAAATACAACCAAGAATTGAATATTTGGGCTTGTATCCAAGATTTGTAAATAGTCATTATAAAACCGTAATCAACGCAAATTATGAGCAAAAGTCATCCAAAGAGAAGTTAACAAAATTATTAGAGCCAATCACATTTCACATCATAACAATCATTGATTGTCTACGACAGAAGCAGGAAATATCAAAATCGCATGGTGTATTTTTTGAAAAATTTTTAGACAACAGTATAGACGATGACGATGATACGAGCTTAGCATTATTTTTCAACATCCCAAATAACAAAACCCTACTGCAAGGTATCAAATGTTTTAAGTTTGTCGCTGATAAAATTGACTCAAAGTATACAGTAGACGATTTAATAATTTGGATCCAGTCAATTACAGCAAAATCTATTCTTGATAGTTACAGCTTTATAAATGAGAATACACCATCATTTGTGCTATTTGATTTATTACTCAGGAACCCCAACTTCAAGGAAGAATTGTTCCTACAACGAGATATTTGGTTGTACAATCTAAAATATTTGACCCGTCAGAAGTATAATGAAATTTCAATAATACGTTCTAGTTTGGACAATTTGATATATTTTAGTATAATGTTTGAACCAAACTGCTTGGTGGACTTGTTGAAGAAAACACTCGAGTTTTTTTATTCGACTAATACCGGGTTGAATATCCCTTTAGGAGATAATTTTTTAAATAACTGTATTTGGAACATCGCATTGTACTCAGCAAAGTATGATTTGAATGTCATTCTGTTGACAAAATCACAAGAAATTTTGATTACTTATTTGCTGTCAACAAAGAAAATCAGTTATAAAGCTTACATGGGGATAGTTATGGTGGTTTCAAGAGTCTCAAATGAAAAGGGGAAAAAGTTGTTGGAGATTGTTGAAAGGAAATTTTTAACTGCTGAAAAGTCAATGAAAGAGATTGTTTCTTACTTTATCGCCAAAATCTGTTTATCTGAAACGCCAGAAGAATTAGTAAATGTATTCAATTTAGCTGTCAAAAATTGTGATATTAGCTCCAAACTATGGTTATTCTTCATTAGAAAATTAGATGAATTTGAACTATTAAATCCAAAACGATCCAAGAAATTACTTGAAAAGATTATTAAAAGTAAAACCAAATTAACGACTGAGCTCATAAATGAGTTAATACAGCCAATTTATGATTTTCAAACTTTGGATGAAATGTTTCGAATGATAAATTCAAACAAGAATATTTTTCTACACAAATTCATACAACTATTAGCTAAGCATGATACAATACCACAGATAAATACGGTTTGGGATAGCCATATCAAGAAAAATGAAGTAACTTATTCGCAATATATTGGTGAACTATTCAAAGGTATTCCTATCAAGTCAATTCAACATGTAGGTCTACTAATGAACACAGAGAAAGATGTAACTGCCATTTTCAGAATATACCAAAATGAACTAATCAATAAAAAATTGTCACCAAATTCATATATATTGACTATATTAATTAGGAGTGCAACTAAGGAAGGTGAATTATTGATTGGCGACCATTTTGCATCCCAAATTGCAATTTACGAATTCAAACAACATGTGAAATCAAGTCAAAATGCTTATGGTATTCTACCGCAAGAGTATCTATGGCATCAATATATACAATTATTAATAAAATATAAGTATATACAAGAGATTTCAAAAATATTAAAATGGTGGATAGATTTGAATTACACTCCAAGTAAGAAATTATTATTAGCATTATTAAGGGGGTTTCCTCGGGATATAGCAGAACGACATATTAAACATCATCAACAAATTAACCTGAAACAAGATTGGAATTGGCCAACTATACAAGAATTAAAATAATAATAATATACATTTTGCAGCTTATTTTTTCTCTCTTGTCTCGACCAATCAAAATAAAATCTCGTGAAATTGGGACCGAGAGTACTATATAGTTGAACCCCAGAATAAAAGAAAAAAAAAAAAATTAAAAATTTCAATAAAATTCATAATGTTGAGAGCAGCTACAAGAAACCCTATTAAATTTAGAAATTTTTCATCGTCATCAGTTTTCTTAAAAGATACAAGAATTGAAACTGATGCATTCGGTGAAATTGAAGTCCCAAATGACAAATACTATGGTGCCCAAACTGCCAGATCAAAATCAAACTTCAAAATTGGTGGACCAGCAGCTAGAATGCCAATTCCTGTTGTCAGAGCATTTGGTATATTAAAAAAATCAGCTGCTATTGTCAATGAGGAATATGGTGCTTTGGACTCAAAAGTTGCAAAGGCTATTCAACAAGCAGCTACTGAAGTCAGTGAAGGTAAATTGGACGACCACTTTCCATTGGTTGTATTCCAAACCGGGTCAGGTACTCAATCAAACATGAACGCAAATGAAGTTATTTCAAATAGAGCAATTGAAATCTTGGGTGGTAAATTAGGTTCAAAAAATCCTGTTCATCCAAATGATCATTGTAATATGTCACAATCTTCAAATGATACTTTCCCAACTGTCATGCACATTGCTGCCGTCACTGAAATTAACAATTCTTTGCTCCCTGAATTAACAAAGTTGAGAGACGCAATCCAAGCCAAATCCGAAGAATTTAAATCTATTATCAAAATTGGTAGAACCCACTTGCAAGATGCAACACCATTAACTTTGGGTCAAGAATTCTCTGGTTATGCTCAACAATTGACCAACGGTATTGAAAGAATTGAAAAAGCTTTACCAAATTTGTCGTATTTGGCTCAAGGTGGTACTGCTGTTGGTACCGGATTGAACACCAAAAAAGGTTGGGATGTTAAAATTGCTGAAGAAGTGTCAAAATTGACCGGATTCAAATTCAAAACTGCTCCAAACAAATTTGAAGCTTTAGCAGCTCATGATGCTATTGTCGAAGCTTCGGGGGCTTTGAACACCGTTGCTGCCTCGTTATTCAAAATTGCAAACGACATAAGATACTTGGGTTCGGGTCCAAGATGTGGATATGGAGAATTGGAATTACCATCAAATGAACCAGGTTCTTCAATCATGCCAGGTAAAGTTAACCCAACTCAATGTGAAGCCGTGACAATGCTTGCAAGTCAGGTTTTTGGTAACAATGCAGCCATTACATTTGCTGGTGCCTCGGGTCAATTCGAATTGAATGTTTTCAAGCCAGTCATGATTGCAAACTTATTGTCATCAATAAGATTGATTGCTGATGGTGCCAACTCATTCAGAATCCATTGTGTTGAAGGTATCAAAGCAAACACTGATAAGATTAACAAATTATTGTACGAATCTTTGATGTTAGTCACTGCTTTGAATCCAAAAATTGGTTACGATATGGCTTCAAAGGTTGCTAAAAATGCCCATGCCAAAGGCTTGACTTTGAAAGAATCATGTTTGGAATTGGGCGCTTTGAACGAACAAGAATTTGACGAATGGGTTAGACCTGAAAAGATGATTGGTCCAAAAGATTAATCAAGTTTATATATATAGTGAATTAGATTCTATTATTTATTTTTCAAATGCTTTGTAAGGAAGAAGGAAAAAAAAAAAAAAATAGCGACACAACTATTGTCTCGAACTCTCATGAGTTTATCATCTATATTGAATAGAATAGATAAAAGAGGGAAAGTAGATAGCACGCAAAGCAACCAGGTAAAAGAAAATGTAAAACCGGAGCCTGAGAAAAAACCTTATTTGAATTACAGTTCAAATCGTCCTGTTGACCCAGTGGTAGCCAAACTAAAGGAGAAGAGGTTATTGGAGAAGCAACAAAAAGAGGATGAATTACGAGCTAAAAAGGGACTAAAGCCGAAAGCACAATCACTGAGATCGAAAGCAACGAAAAATGTTAAGCCAGCGTCAAAAATTACAAACGTGTCCAAGTCTAAGATCCTCCCACCACGACAGCCACTGCCTCAACACCAACAACCTGCTGTTCCTAAGAAGAAGATGAGTTTTAACGAATTAATGAAGAAAGCATCAACCATAGACAATTCAAAATTAAAGGTTAGTATACAACACAAAGCTAGAACTCCAGATCCCAAGTCGAAACCAAGAATTTCAAATGAAGTAAGGGCAAAATCGTTATCGCCAGCTAAGAAAGAACTACCTCAAGTTAAACAACCAAAGGCTGCCGCTCCAATACCAATGAGACAACCAAGTGCCAAGATACAAGAGAAATTGAAACAAAAGAAAACCACGGTTCCAGAGGATGAATACGATTCATTCGTCGAGTCTGATTATGAAGAAGAACAAGATGAAGGATATGATAGAGATGAAATTTGGGCGTTGTTTAATAAAGGTAAAAAGCGTAATCAGTACAATGATCAATATGATTCTGCCGATGACATGGAAGCTACAGGTGCCGAAATATTTGATGAAGAGTATCAGTCGAGACAATATGGTGCACTTGAAGACCGTAAAGAAATGGAACATGAAAAAAGATTAGCTGAGCTAAAACGAAAGAAAAAACAAAGGTTAATTTAGATGAATATTTATAATGATTTAAATAAAATAAATAAATTACTACGTCAAGATCAATACTCTTTGAAGAATAGACTAAATTCAATATTATATGACCATTACTACATTGAATCAATTTCTCAGTATTTGAATTTTCCAATTGTTCCCAATGAGAGATGTGGTTGTTGGTATGTACCTCCGAATGAAAGATTGGACACATGTTACTTCAAGTCAACTGATGGACACACAAATGTATGGTCCTTTTCACTACGAAGATTGAATTTAAATTTGATTCCATTATTGCAGCAACATCAAGGAGTCATAATTGTTGATTCAACCAGAAAAGGGAAACTCATGCCTGATGCCTTGTCAAAAACAATTCCAATTTGGTGTGCAGTCCTAAACGCAATACTTTACAATGAAGAGGAAAGCTTGTTGACATTGCCCCTGTTTATACCCGCAACTGAATACAACTCAATAATCAAATTATTACCTTCGTTCATCACACAAGTAAAAAAATTAAATTTATTGCAAGGCATCAAGTTGGACAAACCCATAGTTCCACTGTTTTACTACCCAGGGTCAGATTTCGAATTTGGTAATGAGTCTGCCTATCGAGTTTGTTTGGTCTCTGCGTCAACAACTGCCCGAGAATCTTTCAACTACATCCAAGGAGCAGCTGATGATCACGAATTGTGGATCCCGCAAGATATAGACCTTGACCAAGATTCATTCTGGAACATTCTACCTGATTTAACTAGTGACAAGTACATTACAGCTACTGACGAAGAATTGTTGCATCGATTAAAAGCTTCAGTTTCAACGAAACAGACATGTTTTCTCCCAAAAACCTTGCAGAGCACCGGAATTACAATAGGTAAGATTGAAAATAATGTCATTTATCAAAACTGTTGCATGGTTGTCTTCAGTGACCAATTTAATGTTGTTGATATTCCAAAGGGTAAATCAGTATTGCACTACCGAATACCAAATAATAAAAAGGGATCAAACCAACTAAGAAATATTTTACCCGAATTGATAGATAAAATTACATTTCCGTGTATGATTTTATGTGAATCTGGTACTGATTTAAGTTGCGGAGTGGCGTTGATATTACTATGTTTAAATTTCAATTTGAACTGGGAGCAAGACAACAATTCCCAGGTTTCTAAAGATTTGATTAAACAGCATTTAGCTAAGATATCATCAATTCATAAAGTCAATCCAAGTAGAAGTACATTACAATCAATTAATAATTATTTATTCAATATCAAATAAAAAAAAATACTTAGATACAATTATAGTAAATTGTAAATTCATCTTTTAACCATTTGTAATATTCTTGCCAGTCGAATTTATCATCAACCAAAATATTTAATTTCTTACTTAATTTGATTATAGATTTGATTCGTTCCTGGTGTGCATCGGTATCTTGAGTCGAAGCTTTGGCAGATAATTTTTTACTCAATTGTATCTTCAACGAATTTATTAAAGTCGATAACAACGATTCATTATTGAATAAGTTCGTTGCGCTTTTTTTATGCAACTCGACATAATTGATCAAATTGATACATGATAATACAGTTATGTCGGTTTCAGTATCCATTAAGCCATTCTCAACAATTTTCGATGCAATTGTGTCAATATCGATATTATGTCTCTGTAAAGCTGAATGATCGAGCGAAATAATTGAATAAATGAATTCATAACATAACTTACGAACTTCTAACCCTTGATCTAATACGTACTTATACGGACCCATGGTGATAATTTTCTTAAATGACTCTACTGCTTTTAAATTTTCAAAAATTTTGGGCAAGATTAATGAATTCAAACTTGGCAATATCATATTTTGTTTCTGATGTAGTGCTGTCAAAAGATTTCCAACTATAACTTGTCTAATATCAATATTAACAATATCCAACCACTTGATTGATGATTTAGTCAAACTAATCAATAAAGCATCATTTATTCGGTTATTTTCCAAATTATTTAATAGTGATTTGGTGACAATTAAAATCAAATAAATATTTTTCAAATCCTCAATTTTATCATAATCTTCATTAGAATTTGTGAAAATTTTGCCCAATAATTCTCCCGATTTTCTTAATTCGGATACAACTGATTGATCAAAGCTCAATGGCAAATTAAAGACGATATTCCATACATATTTCTTTTGATCATCATTGAATGAATCACTCGCGATAATCAATGCATTGATCAACGCAGATCGAATTGTCACATCTGAACTCGACTTATACTCTTCAAGAATTATGTTTGATGATTCAGTGTGTCTTTTTGTAATCAATCCCAATGCAGTAGAAGTTGCATGAACATCTGCTTCATTTATAAAAGATGGATTTTTTAGCAATTCAATCAATAACTTGATATCTAACTCTTGAATTTCAACTTCACTACCGATATAGCCTAAAAATAGCAAGTTGTAACCAAAGTTGTTACCAACAATGTTTTTGTGATAATAATTTTGAAATTCTTGTCTTGAATTTTCAATTTCATTTTTCAAATTATTTTGTATACAACATATAGCCAATATCTTGGCACTCACTGGTAAGTTCAAATTAAGCTTTGGCTTTAATTCAAAGTATAAATTTGGATTCAATTGACACAACTGGGGTAACAATTTAAAAAATTGGTCATCATTTTCATCCAACTTTTTCTCATTGACTAATCTAATTAAAAGTGGTATGAGATCCTTTTGATTCAAAAATTGAGCCAATCTATCAAAAATTTCAAAAATATATTTATAATTTGTTTTATTCGTAATTGACAATAATTGAATTAAATTTGGTATGATATCATAACTAGTTGGTGGGAAACTCGATATAATCTTGTTTGCTAAAATTAATGATAACATTGACGTAGATTCGTTTGAAGATAAAATCAAAGATTCTAAATCAGTCAAAAAACGTAATGCATAGTCTTGAGGAATATTTGTGAACGTTGTTAAAACTTCAATTGTTGTTTTGCTTGTACCTTCAAATTTGATAGATGTTGTAAAAACATTCAAAATTTGATTTAAATTCTCACTTAAAAGTGATTTCCCAATTTGTCCCAAACAAATAATAGCCATTCTAATCAAATCACTTGGATACTTTCTACTATCCTCAACTTTTGAGATCAATTGACGAATAATTTCATTTGAGATTGTTAATGACTCAGCTCCTTGATGGTTGAATAATAGATTCAAACATTTGATTGTTTCGGTAATCATGTTGAACGATTTATCTTCAAGATTCAAACTAAAATCTTTTGCCATTTTCGATATTATGTCATGGGATAAATCATTATGGAATTTTAAAATACTTGAGTAAAACTGTAAATATTCTAATGAGCTTGATGTTGTGATATTTCTTTGGTCAAAAATTTTAAATGATTCTTCAATTAATGATAAATTATTGAATCTATTCAAACTTTCAATTAAATTTAGGTATATTGGTAATTGTTCTTCTCTGATATTTAAAATACGTGATTTGATGATTGGAAATATTGATTGTACATATGCTGAATCTCTTGGAGAAGAAGCATTTATAATCGAAATTGCTGTTTTAACAGCTTCATTAACGACTTGCTCGTTTGAATCATTGAAAGGCAACAATGGCAACAATTTCGAAAGCTGATCAAGAATGTCGCCAAAACTTTTAAGCAAAACTCTAATTAATATTGATGCTTTTGCTCTTAATTTCCATGAACCATCATTTATGTCATCATTATCATCATGGTCATCATCATCATCACTGAAATCTATATCATCGTCTTCATCCATGTCACTGTCCTCTCCTTCTTGCCCATCGCCCAATGGATTAAAAGTCAAATAGTTTTCAGCAATTTTTAAAACATTTTCTTTATCTTCGATTGGTAGAAAATCTTGTGAAACCAAATCAATTAAAGTAGAAAATGATTCATCTTTCAACCCATTCTCAATAACTAATACGTCAAAATCTTCAACATCTTGGTTTTGATTCAAAATCAAAATAATTTCGTTGTAAATTTCACCAATGTTTTTAGGTTTCAATCCCCGATTTATAATTACAGAATATAATTGAAATAAAATCAACTTTTTGTTGTCTAATTTTGACTCATTATATATCTTTCCAATCTTGATTATAATTTCATCGATCAATTTTTCTTGAACTATCAATGAAACAACTTTTTCTAATGCAACAATCAGTTTTTTCCCTATAATCCCCAGTCTTTCAAATGCTATTTGAATTAAATAAATAGATAAATCTAGTAACTCATTCTGTTTCAAAGCATAACCTATTTCTGTGATTATATCAATGATCAATTCTATTATATCTATACTAACATTGTTTTCATAAAATTGTGGCAAAAGATAATCCAATATTGTGCGAGCTACTTTTTTATCAAATCGGTAATTTGAATTTGTTAACTTGTCACTAACAAAATCTGAATTATCTTTCGAATTAGATTGTGCAAATAACGATCTCAAAGCCATATTTGGAATCGAAATTGTAAAGCTATCATTACTTGTAGATTGTAAAACTAATGCAAATAATTGTTTGATTAGTTTTACTAAAGTTTCACTTTTCAAATACTTCACCATTGGTTCAAAGGATTTAATAGCTTGATTTTGAACATCCGGATTCTGATCGTTTAACATTTTCAATAAAAGTGGGAATACCAATTCTAAATATTGATTCAAAGAAGCTTTTGATGTGACATTGCTCAAATCTGAAGTCAAATACTTCTTGAGATCTTCTAATGCCATAAACCTAATGTCTGGATCAACATCTTTTGCTTTGTCTTCAAAAGCATTAAAGTTCATGGTACAGAGGTGGTATAGTAATTATTCATTTTTTCTACTGTTGAATATTACGGAGTAATATCTGTAAACATCACGTGAATGTGTATTTTTATATTCCTAAAACTTCAGATTGTTCATCAATCAATGAATCTAATATTGATTTACATCTCAAGGCGTATTCTAAATCTATACCTTCATCTTTCGACTTTTCTTTTGATTCTGATTCTGGTTTATCGTCTGTTGATGCATTCTCTTCATTTTCTAGTTCTTGTTCAATCTTTTTCTCTGCTTCTCGATACTTTTCGTTCCATTTCGTTATTGTTTGTTTCAAATCATCTATCAATCTGTTTCTGGATCCCCCTTGTAGACTTTCCATATACAGTATTAAGCTTTGTTCGTAATCCTTAGGTATATTCTTGATATTTTTCAAAAGCCAGTTCTGCTTCAGCTTATTGAATTTCCAATTAGGCTTATCATCTGTAAACTGTTTGAGATACGTTAATTGATCAGGTATTGGAGGTGGCTTCCTTTCATTTTTTGGCAATTTCTGTCTTTTCGGAGGTTTACTTACCTTCTTTTGATTTTCTTGTAGTTTTCTTTTCTTATTTGATAACTTTCTAATTTCTTTCGCTGTCAAATCTCCGTTTTCTATTCTTTGAAAAGCATCTTCTTCTGTTTGTTGTTTGACTATTAACCCAGCTTTTTTCCAAGCAGGTATCGAAGACATGTGTTTATGATTGCAAAATGCGATGATATTAAAGAGAAAAAAAAAAAAAAAAAAAGTAGAAAAAAATAAAGATTTTACATCACTCTTGAATATACACAATTTAAGTACAAAAGTATGAAACTATAGTTGTAGTTGATAGATTGTGGTAGGCAATCAAATGATATTGCAAGATTGAAATTAATATAACATTTATGTCAATAATTTTAAATGTTTTGATAAATTTTGCTAAATTGATAAATACATGGTTTGAGTCTGTTATGAATTTGAACACTTATAATGGATATAAGGATTGTATACATCATTGTTTGGAATCATCTTGTTTGGTGGACGACTCGGTTTCTTTGGCCACCTTTTCTTCTTCTTCTTTGCTTTTGATCCAAGCTTCAAATTTCCCAGTTAAGTCATCGGCTATCTCTTTAGCTGTTGCATCCCGATCATTTGTTGTTTTCATTTTATACATCATGGATCCAATGTAAGCAAATGTGGATTGTATATATTCATTGATTTTTGGGTTTTTGCCATCTGGATTTAGAATCTGATTTGCTACATTCTCGATCTTTTTTAAATCTTCAGCTTTAAATTCATTAGATTCTTGCTTGTTGTTCGTCGTCAATTTATCTTCTTCTGACATTTTGATGATAATTGGAGAATAGAATCAGAAGTGGCACAATAATGTAGAAATGCACATATTCACTTATATATTTAATATTTGGTTTGTTTCACACGCCTTTACATTAGATTACTCAATTAAGTAATTAATCTAGTTAATCACTGTTCACTGTTGTTTGGGCTCTAATTTACCAAACCCATTCTTTATAAAGTCATCTTTTTCTGAATCTGTTAATTTACCAAATTTACCTAAACCCTTTTTAACGTACTCTTCTTTTTCTTTATCGGAGAATTTGCCAAATTTACCTAATTCATTTTGAACTGGAGATTGAGTATCTTTAGATCCTGTCTCAAAATTAGCTTTGGCATCGTGAGAGATGTCACCTAATTGGCCGAACTCCTTATCTTTGGACATAATAAATTGTTGTAGACGGTAGTGTTTTTTGTTAACCCCTGAATGGTTTTTCTTCCAAAATGCGATTGAAACCAAAATACATAATCAGCGATTGGGATGAAACGATAACGTTGAAAGATACCATTAAATATGTCTCTAGAGTGCCCTATCTATACAAGCCGCAATTAAAACCCGAATTTCAATACTTTACAGATTTATACCTTCAAGAATATCAAAAGTACAAAATATCATTTGGAACAAGGAATACGATCAATGATGAAATCAATTTCATAAATGGTATGAGACCAATCGAAAATACTTCGATTGATGCAATAGAGAAACATAAAATTTTTGAGGGCTTAACTGTAGATCAGTTTAAAAGTCAAGCTGAAAAAATACAATTACGTCCTGGGTTCATATCGTTTGTTAAAAAATGTGCACTGTTGGGAATACCGTTCATTATTCTCAGTGTCAATTGGACTAGTATAATTATTAAACAAGTTTTAAAATTGAATGGAATCGATGGTATTAACATAATTACTAATGAATTTGAATTTGTAAATGGGTTAACAACTGGTAGGTGGCAACCACCAACCATTAGAATTTCAAATGATAAGTTAAGTGTGGTACAACAGTATGGTGATGAAGTAATGTATGTAGGGGACAGTTTGACTGATTTACTACCATTATTGGCTTGCAAGTATCCGGTGATTGTACGAGGTACAAAGATGGAAGAAATTCAGGGTAAATATAACTTGAATTTTACAAATGGAACATGGTTCGATTTTATAGAGTTGATAGGTGAATAAAAATATGATCACTGTACTGTATTGTATGACCGTTTTTAAGTCAGTACTAAATTTGGCCAAAAATAAGATATAGTGGACTTTTATTTTTGCAGGTATCTGAATCGAAAGTAACTTTAGACGGACGCAATATTTTCAAACGAAGTGGCAACGCAAACTAATTAACAATTAAATATTATTACATTATTATTTTCTCCAAATAGATAGATTAAGTAAGTTATTTAACTACGTAGACTAGACTCTGAACCTAGTTAACACTTGTAAAAAAAAAAGAAGAAAAAAAAACAGTTGCAAACTTCAAAGTGTGGTGTTCATTTAAACAATAGCGTACTTGATGACTTTCGTGATATATCTCTTTCCAAACATAATAATCCAGTCAAGGTTAACAAGTAGCTAGTGATCAATCTAGAACGGTTGAGGATATTTTGTCAAATATCGCATACACCAGCCATAGCGGTCGAACACTTGTTTTTTGCATGCATAGAAAGCAAGCGGGCCAGCAGAAAAACGTGACCTGAGAATTACTCTAGAAAGAAAAAAAAAAAAAAAAAATTAGTTGGTGTCATAGAATTTATTTTCAACGGCAACTCGAATATATGCAGATCTAACTATATTAGGTAATTGTACATTCAATGATTCAAATGCAGGAGACAACGTTAACTAAAAAGGAAATGCGTTCTTAAAGAAAAATTTTTATCCTACTAGAAAGATGTTATGAAAATGCAATTTTATATATTAATAAATACCCATTATCTAGATTCCCATGTCGACTGTAGCTGTACCCGTAGACGTCTATCTTCTCCAATTTGGTGACGAATATTGTGGTGCATTTTGCACTGTACCAGGAATAGGTACAAACTGACCGTACGAGTAGCCGGGTTGAGGACCGCCTGGGCCCATTGGATATGAAGGTGTAGCAGATGCAGAAGTAGCCTGAGAATTAGACATGATTAATGGTGATCGATGTGGTGGAGGCAATGTTTGGTTGGGGGGTACTTGCTGGGGCACCGGAGGTGGTACTTGTGGTGGGGGAGGTGGTGGTGGGTAGTAAAATTGTTGATTTGGTTGTGGTGGGGGAGGAATTTGTTGATTTGGTTGATGGGGTGACCAAGCGGGTTGGAAATGTGGCGTTGGCAATTGAGGCAATTGTTGGCGCGGAGATTTTTGATCTGGTTTGTTAAATGTTGGATATATATACTGCTGTGGTGGAAGCGGTTGTTGTTGCTGTTGCGATGGTGGTGGTGGTGGTGGTGGTGGTTGAGGAGGTTGTTGTAGTTGTGGTGGTGGCTGATATTGAGGTTGTTGTGGGGTATGAGTAACCATTGTAACTCTGGGGCTATTTCTGGAAGCATTTTGTAGTGGAGTTTGCTGTTGAGAATGTATTTGGGATTGTTGCTGGACAACAGTTTGAGGTTTTTGTTGATTTTGAGTGTAGCTAATTCTTTCATTTGGTGCTAATGCAACCAAGTCTCTCAACAAAAAACTTGGTACATCTGGTGGATTTCTTAACTCTGGTTTCATCATCTCATTCTTTGAGGCCTTAATTAAATGTTCAGCTCTTTGTTCAAAAAACATACAATTTTTCAAATCACCAATGGCTTTGAAGCAAGCTGCGGCACGTTGACAAGCATCTGAAGCGTCCAATAAGTGATCTTCACAGCGCTCATAAACACAACTCAAACCGTTCCAAGCTATAGCAGTGCCTTGACTACCATCATCCATTTGCAATCTCAACGCCTGTGAATAAGCAGCTAAAGCATCCGGTAATTGTTTCAATTCCAAATATAACTTTCCAACCGCGAGCCATGTGATTGGAGAATTTGGCGCACATCTTAACGCAACTTGGTAACTATTGTAAGCTAATCTTGGTTGATCAATAAATGAATAAGCCCTACCCAATAAATACCATGGAAAAAAGTCTTCTTGAGTCTGTTGCTGATTCTGTTGTTGTTCTTGTTCATCTAAATTTATAATCTTTTCCAACAACGAAATAGCATACAAGGAATTTTTAACAGGGTCAAGCAATAGTAATAAATAAGCATGAGTCATAATAA
The DNA here is from genome assembly GCA_030569255.1 of Insectozyma sakaeoensis. Classification (NCBI taxonomy): domain Eukaryota; kingdom Fungi; phylum Ascomycota; class Pichiomycetes; order Serinales; family Debaryomycetaceae; genus Insectozyma; species Insectozyma sakaeoensis. The sequence goes on along the minus strand of JAJMKJ010000041.1, from coordinate 55,361 downwards.
TTCGATCTGACTTACCAACAGCCAATTCAGCATCTTCACAAGCTTTTATTGCACCTTCAATATCGTTTGCTCTTTCTTTTGCTGTTGATAATGCGCACCATAAAGCAATGTGTTCGTCAATTCTCGATAATGGAGGTGGTGGCAAAGATAAGGTTGCACTCAATTCTTTAATGGAAATATCGATATTTCCATCAGCAGCTGCGATTGCAGCCAATTCAGCATGAGCAGCTCTGGCAGTTTCAATATCTACGTTTGAGAACTTGGAATTATTTTCTGGCAACAAACTCAAACAATGAGTCAAGGAGCCAGCTGCATGATTTTTAGCACCAATTCGAATCAAAGTTTGTGCGCTCAACAACCACAAACTCGGGTCCTGTGGAGATAATTGTATGGCCATTTGAATCAGCTGATGAGCTTGATCATTCAAACCAATTAGCAAGTAGCATTCACTCAATTCTTTGAAAATCAAAGATTCTTTCAACAAATTAGGGTAAATTTCAAGTGACTTGTTTAATTTTTCAATCGATGATTGTGAACCTATAGTTTCATTTAGATTGATGTCATTTGATCGTAAACTTGAACTCAATCCACATAACGCGATTACATTTGACGGATCTCGATTGACTGCATTTTCAAATGATTTGATTGCTGGTATGATCAATCCTAAAGTGTTTGCACACTCACCACATTTAACCCAAACTTCTGTTGCTGTGGCATCGTATTGACTCATGAGGTGAGGTTTTTTTAAACTATTTCCCGGTGATGAAGATGAATCTATAAGATTAGTTCGTTTTGGCATTTGATATCGAATGACCTATACAATTATTATATGGATTGGAAAGTTGAAAATGCAATTGAACTGGAAAAAAATAAATAAAAAAATAAAAAATAAAAATACAAAATAAAAATACAAAATAAAAAATATAAAATGTGAAAAATAATAATAATTTATGGGAACTCTGAATGGTAAATGGAAATGTATTGACAACCTATCTCAGAATTTAATGTGGTGCTAAATTTTTAATGTTAAGTGAAATTTGTTGAAGTCAAGGAATGGACGAAATTTGTTGATGAGAAAGAAAAGAAGAAAGAAAGAAAGAAAGAAAGAGGTGTAAAAATATTAAAAAACATTTAAACAAAAGTGAAGGTGGAAAGGGAAGACAGAGACAAAAAAAAAAAATAAAATAAAAAAAAAACCTATTTGAAAAACAAGATTGTTTCGAAAAAATGCATGAAAAAAGACTAGTTAAATTTGAACTTAATTTGATTATTATTACGTTGTTGTTGTGTTGTTGTTGTGTTGTTGTTCTTCAAGTGTTGTTGGTTGTACATTCTTATAATTATTATTATTTCAAGTGATATACGTATGATATGCATATGCATATGCATATGCATATGCATATGTATATGTATATGTATAAAGTGGTAAATTATTTTTAGTTTATTTTTTTTTTTATTTCATCTTTGAAAATGTATACAATGTTCATTGATAATCATTCATTAATGATTAATGGCAATGCCTTGATTGATTATTTTATTGTGTATCATGGTATATGCCATTGGGCGAAAACTATTAGCATTATAAGTTTGATATACAAATTTCTGCAACAGATTATGCTTTTATAATATTTGAATGACATTTCGATGGAAGTTTCTGTTATAATTATGGTTTATTTTAAATACGTGTTTTGATCTTGTTGGTACAACAATCGATGATGATATTACTTCTGATCAAAATTTTCTATTTTTTTAAAAAAATAAAAAAAAAAATAAAAAAAAAATTAATTAAAGTTAATTTTATTTTTATTTTTATTTTATTTTATTTAATTTTAAATTTGTTATAATTTTATTTAATCTAGCATAACTTATTATACATACTAAAGTGTAGCTTGTTTAGCAATTATACATGACAGTTGATTTTAGATATTTTTATTTTTTCTATTTTCTCAAATCCATTCCCAACTTTTAATAATGATGTGGAGTGGACATTCATGATGTATATTCACGATGTACATCCACGATGTGGAAAATAAAAGACAACAAAACTATTGTGCAAATACACCAGATAATGTACGATGAACTCTTATATTGATTTGAAATAACACTAGATGTGTAACCGTCGTCATATATTGTCCCATTCTTTTTTCTTTTTTTCTTTTTATACGAAAAAAGGCAAATTGCAAAATTGGCTATTCTTTCACGGTTTGGGTTGAATGATAAAAAGTCATTAATCTTTTGAACAAGAACAGCTAAACAAGAGAAATTAGATTGGTCTACAACCTTGTTGGCGCAACTTGTGCTCTGATGATGATAAAGAAGATAAAATTCAGGTTACAAAACACACAAAATCAACAATCACTGTTTTTGATTGTTTGATTGTTTAGAAATGCTTATTGTGAATGCATGCGCTTATGCATATCTTTAAAATAATAAGTATTTGTGCATTTGGACGCATTTTAGAAACCAAGATTTGAAAGTAGATAAAATAATAAAAGTTCCAGTTTTTTTTTTTTTTTTTTTTTTTTTTTTT
>JAJMKJ010000041.1:17980-52731 GCA_030569255.1 Insectozyma sakaeoensis | reverse complement strand
GATGAATCTAAATTTTCAAGGTATGTGTGTATGTTTGTCTGTACGTATGTAGACAGCAGTGTATGTGGATACATGTGTGTAGCAGAAAGTTTTGCTAGTTTTGCGTCTAAATGATTTTTAGTACTTCTGCAAATAATTTAAACATAACATAATATTAAAGGTAATAAAAAATGTGATTATCTGGTATTAACATGTTTCAGTTGTTATCCTGGAGATGGTATGTACTTGTTCCTAACAGTGGAAAAGTAGGTTTTCTATTTTTTAATGTCGATAGCAATCCTACTAATAATATTATTTTTACTTGTTCAATTTTTTTGTGTTTCTCGTTTTTGGTGTCAAATGAAAATGACCAGTAACAACATCGTTGGGTCTACTATTCCCTGAACAAGAGGAAATAAAATTCTCGACATCAACAACTATGTAATAAAGTATAAAATGTGTAGCTTTGCTGGTGTAAAACTCTGTCCACACAAGTTGGCGACATCAAATTTCAAATCAATAATTTCAAGAAAATAGTTGATGTTTTTATATGGGGTGGATTGTATTATAACGGAATTTGGAAGTGTTTTTATTCTTTTTTTTTTTTGTTTTTTTTTTTGTAACCGAAGATTTGAGAGATCTCAAGTTTGCTTGCTTGTTGTCTTATTTTATTGTATGTGGAATTACTATTTTTCCATACACATAATAACGTTGGCTTTGAAAACAAAGTTTGTGTGTGAATGTGATTTTTCTTCATATTAACTTTTCAAGTTGGTTTAAGTTGTTCTTGTCCAGTCGTATATGCCTTAGAAATACCAGAAGACTTTAAAATTAAGAGGTTATACTAGCATGCAACTATTCTCTTCATAATCTTTAATACCATCTATGGTTCCGGCTGATTGGCGGGTTGGTTGAGAAATATCCGTGCTAAAAAAACATGGAAGTCGGGCTATATGATCAGCAGTATTTGTTGTAAAATTAAATAATAAAATTACTATTATAAATCAAATGTAGCTAAATTATTCGTATGTTATTCGACTAATGTATAACTTAGTAAAATTTTATTATTTCTAATTATTTATTCGGTTTGACGTATAGTTAGATTTTTTCATTTGTTCAAGTTAATATGTTAACCAGAGGTTGGTGGCACCAACCAATACCTGAAAAAAAAAAAAAAAAAAAATGGAAATAGAACATACAATTAAGACTTTCAACCAAAAAAGTAAGTGTGCCCAGTGTGTATGTTTCACTTTGAAAAAGTTGCAACTTGCGTCATGGAATCCAATGGGCATCAATAACAATACTCTATTTGTAATTTGAGACCCTCAAAATTTGCATGTATGTTCAATATTATTAATATTTGTTCTCAAATACAACATTTGTGAACATATTTTATATGTTACATAAAAAGCAGAGGATATGCTATTTTAAGGAGTACATAATAATTTTTTACTTTTTAAAAATGTATGTATGTATGTATATATGTACCATGAATTAAAATTAATTACCTAATAGAAAAATTCACCATTAGATTTTTTGTTTCACTGATGACTTTCAGTGTTGAACTACTTCTCTTCTGTGATCGACATACATACACATATTTATTACGTATTATTGTTTATAGAACATCGGGACTATTTTCTCCGCTGATGCTCTGGTTGTTTTGTTATATCAAATCGAGACTTGTTAAGCAAACCTGAAATTCATAGGCTCTTTCACACATTAACAATTACATGTTGAACTATGTTATTTTAGTCATAATCAAAAATAGATCCCTGTACTCACTGATTATGCTTTTGAATATGGTCACTGTCACTAACTTTCTTTTGTTGCTTAGTTGAATACATGTCTTGTTGAAAAAAATATATACATAAAAATAAATGAATAAAAGAAAAATTTAAAATAAATAATAAATAACAATAAAAAATAAATATAAAAATATAATAAAAAATAAAAAATAAAAAAAAAATAAAGAAAATAAAATGTAAAAAATAAAAAATAATGTAAAAATAAAAATTATAAGTTTTTTAATTTCTTGCCCTCGTAAATTTAATTTATTTTTAATTGTTTACTCTAAGTTAACCGTAAGTGCATATAGTAAATTTTGTGAGTAGGTTTTTTTTATGTTTAAGAAAACCGATTTCAACTGTACGTCAATATGAATTAAGAAATTCTACTAATCTACTCAAATGTATATAACGAAACTCGTGAGATCGGTTGATACTTATATATGGCATTTATTTATTATTAGTTAGCGATATCTTTTTATGTGGTAGTACTTTGATACAAGATATTCTGGTAGTGTATATAGCTACTATTTTTCCACAACTTACATCATCGTAGACAAAAATTATTTTTCATGCCAATGATAGCTAAGTTTATATCGACTTCATCGTTTGCAATACGGCGTTACTCAGTTGTTTTATCTTATTTATACAACAAGAATCCAAAATGTCGCTCATGTGGAATAACTTTGCAAAATCTAGATAAATCCAAACCCGGATATTATATAACTAATAAACACGAAAATGCTGCAAAATTTAGCAAGCATGAAGATGCCACATTTGAGAAATACAAGCACTTACTCGAGGGTCAAAACGAAAATAACTTTGATGCCCCGAAAAATGTAGATAGTCAAGGTCAATCATTAAAAGAAACAATTCAAAATGTTTATCAAATACCCGAACAAGATTCAACAATTGAATGTATTCGATGTCGAGATGTGATGAATCAAACCAAGTTTGATTTGAATCCAAAAGAATTTCCCATTAACTCCGTTCAAGATATCATGAGTCAAATTCCGAGAACCTCACCAATTGTCTACTTGTTCAACTCGTTGGATTTTCCAATGGGAATTAACCCTGAGATATTCAAGTTTCGAAAGTCAAATGAGATTTTTTTTGTAATGACAAAATCAGATAATTTGATTATGAAAGATAGTGCTTATGAAACTTATACTAAAGAATTTATAGAAAAATATTTACAGGTGAAATATCAAGTTCCATCGTCAAATGTGTTTATAACTTCGGGTAAGAAAAATTGGAAGTTGAATGACTTTTATCAATTTATTCCTGACCAGTCATATTTAATCGGTAATACAAATTGTGGTAAATCAACATTAATCAAAAGCTTGATGTTAAATAAGAATTTAAAAGACAAGAAAAAGTACAAGTTTGCATTTCAGTATGAGCAACCCATCCGTAAAAAATACATTGATAAATTCAATTCTAAAGTTGGACCCACGTCGTCTTATCTACCCGGTTTCACTAGAGAAATAATTCCAGTTCAAATTGGCCAAAAAACGTTTTTTGATGTGCCTGGTTTCACATCTAATGACGAAATCTTCAAATTTTATAATTTATTCACCAACGGAAAAACCATGAGTAGAATCTTGAAAGGTAAGGAAGCTTTTAAACATGGTGAGCATAATTCTAGGTATTTCACAATTAAAAATAGTCAAGTTTTGACATTTGAAGGTTTAGGTTATATGGTTGTACCGTCAAATACTATATACCAAATTCGAAATGTAACCAATTTGAACTTACACATACTAAAGAATTTGTCAAAAACAAAGGAAATTATCCAGGATATTCCAGTTTCTTTGAAAAACAAGTTTTTTATCGATAATCATAATTTGAACGATTTAAATAAATTTGTAATACCACCGTTCTATGGGCCTATTGACTTGGTATTTGAGAATTTGGGTTATATAAACATCAAACCTACTGGTTCAAAAAATACTAATGAACCAATTGAATTATATTTACAACCAGGTTTGAAATGTATTATTAGACAACCAATTATGCATTACATCAAAAAATCGTTTACAGGCTTAGATAAAAACTATAATCCTTTGAAGAAAGAAAACTGGTTTGAAAAAAGTACATTAAAGGTGAAACAGTATGATGGTAAAGAACCGTTTTATAGCACCTTAATCAGACAGTACAATCATCAGCTGTCATTCCACACCAATCAAGAAATCAACGAAAACAACAAATACTTGTATTGGAAGGAACAGTAAATACAATAATATACGCGTGTAAATAGATTTTTATTTTTTTTTTTTTTTTTTTTTATTCAAAGGGGGAACCGTGTTTGTTTTCTATTCTTGTATTATTAAAAGGTTACATGAAATTTCTACTATTAATTCGGAGAAACAATTGTATTTATTGATATAAACGTATACATTCAAAATTTTTTTAATACAAAAGTCACACAATTGATTAAATACCATATTTTTTTCTACACTTTCAATTCAAAATAATATTATTTATTTCTCATAGATTGACTTCACTTACAACTATAATATATTAGCTGATTTTTATCATGCTACGCAGTCAAAGTATTTCGAATATTAACGAAAGTAAAACAAACAAGTTTTTTAGCTCATTTAGAAAATCAGGAACGAATTCTGAAAAGAGGAAGTCACGTCCTTTGAGTCAAAGTATATCATCCATAAATCTAAAAATCTCATCACCTAAATTACAACAACAACTGAATAATGATGAAGATAAAGAGAACATGACTTTAAAGACAAGATCATCAGCTCCAAATTTGAACAAGCAAGCCGCGACAGCAAGAATGCTACAAACCAATAATCGAAATACAAATCGATATTCAACTATTTTCAGTAATGACTTCAAGATAAGTAAGCAGCTACACTACGATTCTAAAAATCAGACCTTCCCTTCAAGCAACACCAACACACAACGAGATTCGATTTCGGACCAATCTGTCATACACATAGATGATGAAGAATTAGATGAATCTTCCTCGTTATCTTCGTTAAATTCAAATACTTATAATCATTTCAAAATACCGCGCACTTCCAACGTTCATAACTTGAACAATTTCATCAAAGAAATTAATCAAATCGAAAATGTTTTGCCAATGAGCAATCGAACATCCTTACAATTAGAACAAAATGAATTAAATAATTTAAATAAATTATTATCCACCACAAATCAATTCCCCGTAAATATTCAATTGATTGAAAATGCATTTTTCTTGACCATCGGTGCAAATGAGTTTGATAATGACAACATAGATTATTTCAGCGTTCTAAAATTTGATGAATACGATGACGATGATTATGATGATGAATTATACCAAAAAAATTAACATATATATAAATATATGTTAAATTGATCTTACATTATAAAATAAAGGATAGTTTCTGTCGGCCCGGTATGAATATCAATTCTACGTTAACAATTTGTATAATATTCTAATATATTTGATCAAAATAGGCTCATTTTATTATCTGGTTCTTTTTTTTTTCTGTTGCACAACACATCACATTAATATCGTTCGATCAACAAATCAGAAGTCAACTGATTATCTTGTACCTTCTGTTAAGATTGTCTTATTATCTGACTATCATCTATCATCTATCATATTGGCTAATAAAAAAATATGAACCTTTGGCAAGTGTAAAAAGATTAAAAAAAAAATTTGCAGCTTCTGTGGCTCGAACACAGTACCTCCAGATTTCGGATAATTCTTCAGTCTGACGCTCTCCCAGGTGAGCTAAAGCTGCTTTTTCGTGCATTTTGTAAAAACCGATAAAACCCGCTTCTATGGAATTTTCCGGAAATTTTTGAAACACATGTACGAGAAAACACCCTTACGAGTCATAGATTATATAGGAGGGACTTGGTTCCGAAAATGACAAATTTATAAGAGTTCATATTTAGAATATAACTCCTTTACTATATTACGAAAGTTAATGACTTATTTCTCTTCTTATATTTATGATCAACCTGGTTTTGGTATCACATGTTATATCTTCATAATCTAAAAAGATTAAGTATTAGATTCTTACCCGCCCTGCTATGCATGATAAATATTTAACTTAATACCCGCCGGCTGAAATATATAGATCTATTCATACTCTTATACCCACTTCTTTCATGGAGAGCCGTATAATGGGAAACTAGAACTGATTCTCATATCATCTGTTATTCAAGTCTCTATATATAATTACATGATAATTTGACTTCACATCGAGAAATATCAAATTCATGTTTCAAGAAGGTTCGAAATCTAATTCATTACCAAACGCGGAAATGAATACCGAATGGGTTTCAACAGTAGTTAAAATAAAACAAGATGGTTCATAAATTACCTTTATCGAAAATAGATCCTATTAGTTTTGAGGCACTTATTGACTTGATTAAATCTAAATTTATTAACCAAAGTCAAAAAGTGTGTCAAAGTAATTTCTTTATTGATCATCGTTTATTTTTATCGTGATTAAATCTAAAGTCCCTTCATGAAGTAAGTTGTAAAAGAAACATTACATATATTAGGAGTACATAAAATACAGGTCAGTATTAATAAAAACAGTAAAGGAGATTATACCAACCAATCCAATTAAGAATAATTGCTTGTTTTTCTAAGCTTACAGGGTTAAATAAAAAGGATTAACTGAAAGTTAGGTATTTAATAGCAGAAATGTCAGAATACTAGTAGAATCGAGTACATGTGTTAGGTTGGTTGCTAAATTATTCGCGTGTATATTATTGATTAATTAGTTAGTTTTAATCTTTGTTCCAATTATGAAAGTTTTCGATTAGGTCCTTTTGTCTACTACTTTACAAAATAGACTCTTCAAAAAATTCTAAACAAATTTTAATGTCTACATATATTAATGAACTTTTAACAAAAGGAAGCCTCAATTTAATACAAATCTTAAATAGTAGAAATGGTTAGACTTTTAAATCAGTATTTTTACTGGTTATGATTGCCTGATGATACGGTAAATAAGATTACCCCACGAAAATAATCGGCATCATTGCACCAGTTTTAATCATGAAGCTCTTCATGATTAAAATTTAATAAAAAAAACAAAAATAAAAAGGTACTTCATAGTACAAGCAACATAATTATTTTATTTACCTGTAGTATTTTGGTTCCTCTCTTTTTTTGTAAGCAAAGAAAGAAAATTGTGTTAGTTCGATTTTTGTCCCAATATTTACTAAAGAGCATAATTACTGAATAATAGAATCTCTTACTAATTCTTTTTAGATTTTAGATTTCGGTTGAATACTCCTGTCTGTTCCCCTAATCATCATCAATGGAATTGACAATGGACTGATTTTGACGAAAAGAGAAGTATAACCTGATTTTTTTTTGTGCGTCATTTTATTTTTTGCAGCTAAAATATGCTACGAATTAAATATATTATTGGTATAAATACCACAGTGTGAACACAGAAACTGAACTATATCCTCAGTAACATCTATAGTTTTCTAATTTTATCAAATATGTCAGCTCCTGTTTCATCAAGAATTTTTCAAATGACTGTTCCCAAAGCCGTATTGATTGCCGGTGTAAGTTACGGAATATTATCAGTTTACATGTCAAAGTACTATTTCAAAAATTCATCAATCAGAAAAATATATGTGAATAGTGATTCAGAATATGAAAAGGTTCATCCAATGCACAGAATACAGTACGAAGGTAATTATGAAAAGAAAGCAGAGATTTGAAGAATCAAATGTTTTTATATGAATTTAATGTATAAAGAACCGTGAACCAATTTCAGTCTATATTTATAAGTAAATTTATAAGTAAATTTCATCAATATTTAACTCATATTATTATGACCTCAAGACTAGAACGCGTCGAGTTGTTAAAAAATAAAGACTATATAAAAACTAATTTAAAAAAATAAACCCACGCCGGGATTCGAACCCGGAATCCTTTGATTAGAAGTCAAAAGCGATAACCATTTCGCCACGCAGGCATTTCTTGCGATTAAAATTGCTTAGAAGTAACATATGTTCCAGTTCTACTGCCATTTTTGCAAAAAAGGCCTTCGGTATAAAAAGCATTACTAATCTTCAAGAGTTTCATTTCGGTTCCAATAAGTTTATTATTTTCGGTGATGGTTTTGTCACAAGTAAGGTCTTACTTGCCCCTTTTTCCATCCAATCTTCATTAATGGTTTCGCTACCACATGCCTTAGGTAGCCTATATAGATTATAAAAGTAATGTATATTGAATTTCGAAAAAAAAAAAAAATGGTCTGTTAAAATTCTGTTTGTATATATTTAATTTTACAGTCCATTTATGGATGGTAAATGGCTTAATGTACGGAGAATAAACCGGATTTATCCAAAGGAGACTTATCGTATGCTAGCATGACGTATTAAGGTGTTTTTGCTTTAATTTGCTGGATAAAGTACTTTTTTTTTACGAATATATTTGGTAAAAACTATATAAGTATACAATAAGTAGCTCTTTTATTTTCGTATATATTAGGATTGAAAGCTAAATAATGACCATAAAGTAAAACCTAAAGGAACCTATTTAAAGGTATTATTGTTATGATGATGTATAATTTGGTGTACTAGTTGGGTGATATTGATTGGCTTTTTTTTTTTCAAATATTGTTTATTAAATTCTACAAATATAATTATATATCTAAATTAAACTTAAAAACGTTTTTTTGTTGTTGGGTAAGGGAAACTAGATTTAGTGAAAACCCTTATGTCATTGTTGTTGTATTAGTAGATTTAAGTTATTGGTTATGGCTTATTTTGTGGATGGAGCAAAGTTGAACTTAATGTTCGATCGCATGAATAAATTTGTCAATTTGATTAGGCAAGATAGGCCTAACTAATCTACGCTAATTTCGTCGTCGTTGTCAAAATTAAATTTGAAAGTAGAACCTAAACTAATAACGGAAGTAATGTTATTTTGAAAATTAGTTTACATTATTGGTATACTAGGTGGTTTAAATTGAGTACGGGACTTCACATTACGAAAATGATAAAAGGAGACAACAAAAGTAAAAATTACTTCAACAACAATAAGGTTTGTAAGAAGAATATTACTATGTTTAGTTCAATGAGATAGATTTTGAAGAAAATTTTTATATGCAAGTAGTTATTGGAACGATATCATAAAGTATAATGAATAAGTACATTTGTTGAAACATTACGCTAATATTTAGTTCCATTGAATTTTGATAAAATATTTCGGGTTGTGACCTGTTGCCCTCTCAAGTAATACTTGATTCATAAATACACTTTATTTTATAAATTCATTTTATTGGGTGCAATTTTGGAACTGTGTTCAAGGCTTTTTTTTTTGCGCGCTTATCTTCAGAAATTTTTCACCACGTCCATGTTTAAACGATTTCCCACTAAACCTTTCAAATGGGGTTTAATAGGAGGGACCTTGGTATCAATGTCATACGCTGTATACAATTATCAATCAACTGAGTTTAAGGTACCTCAAAATTTTTTTACTTCTTCAATCACTAAGTTAGATTGGTTGGAATCGCCAAAGTATTGTTCACAACAAGACATTCCAAAAGTAATTGAACTTTTAAAAGAAAAAATCCATGGCATTCAAGTTGAAAATAGTCAGCCAGAAATTGATCATCATACGGGCAATGAATTTACTACTCATAAACCATTACCTCACGAAAGCCCACTATTTATCATTTATCCTAAAACTACGAGTGAAGTGTCACAAATATTGAAAATATTAAATCAATTTAAAGTCCCCGTCGTTCCATTTTCTGGTGGTTCCAGTCTTGAAGGACATTTTCATTCGACAAGGAATGGTGTTGTTTTAGATACTTCAAAAATGAACAAAATATTAGAATTAAATGAAGACGATTTAGATGTGACAGTGCAAGCCGGTGTCAATTGGCAAAGTTTGAATCAGGAATTGGAATCATATGGATTATTATTTGGTTGTGATTGTGGACCTACTGGTCAATTAGGCGGAATGATATCAACTAATGCCAGTGGTATACTAGCTAGTCGGTATTTATCCACAGCATACAATGTTATATCTGTGACAGTGGTGCTACCGGACGGAACCATAATAAAAACCAAGAAAAGACCCAGAAAGTCATCAGCTGGTTACAATTTAACCAATTTATTTATTGGAAGTGAAGGTACTTTGGGAGTGGTGACCGAGGCAACATTAAGATTACACCCAAAACCAAAAAGTGAAACCGTTGTTGTTGTTCAGTTTCCAACCATTTCGGATTCAACAAAAGCAGTTGCACAAATTTTTAAATCTGGGATACAGCCAACGGCAATTGAATTTTTGGATACAAACATGATGCACTGTTTGAATTATAGTGGATATACTTCCAAACCATGGCTAGAATGCCCAACAATATTTTTCAAAATTGGTGGTATTAACAAAACAGTAGTCAATGAAAGTGTAAAGATTGTAAAAGAAATAACATCTAGAAATAATTCATCGGATTTCATATTTGCAAAAAATAAAGAAGAAGGTGATGAATTATTCTCAGCTAGAAAAAATGCTTTCTATGCAATGATTGATTATGGAAAAAATGAAATTGATCCAGATTGTAGAATTTGGGTGACTGACATTGCGGTTCCATTATCCAAATTGTCATCAACTCTAGATAAAGTTAATGAGATGATTCAGCAATCTGGTTTTTTTTCAATAATTTTAGCTCATGCGGGTGATGGAAATTTTCATGCAGATATTTTTTATAAATATCCCCAACGTAAACAAGTTGAAGAGTTGGTCAATAAATTTATTCAGTTGGCGTTGAAAAACGAAGGCACATGTACGGGAGAACATGGAGTTGGAAATGCCAAGAGGAACTTCCTATTGATGGAATTAGGCAATGATGCAATTGGTTTGATGAGAAAAATTAAATTAGCTATAGATCCAAATAGAATAATGAACCCTGATAAAGTGTTCAAAATTGACCCCAATGATCTGGGGAAATATTGAATTGAACACACGACTTTAGATTGAAAAAATTTTGAATTTTTTTTTTTTCTTTATCTTTTTTTTTTTATTTTTTTTTTTCAGATTTTAGATTGCAACTATCTTACTATGAGTTTGAAATCATATAATGAACAACTTGAAACCCAACTCAATCAAATTAATATAAACGACGAGAAAAAAGAAATACTACCTCCAAAGAGGAGTTTATTGTCAGAGAGATTACAACAACAACAACATCAGCAGCAGCAACAACAGCAACAACAGCAACAGCAACAGCAACAGCATCAACAACAAGTGTATTTCAACCTAAATGATATTATAGAAGAAGTCCCTAGGGATCATCCCGAACCTGAGTTGTTAGCATCGTCGGTAGGTAACGAGATTGATGGTCGTTTAATACCAAGCTCGTCGGCCATTTCATTACTATCATTGAATCCGCAACTGGATTCACCAAAAATAACATCTTCTCAACCATTTTTAATGAGAAAGAACAGTATGACTAGTCATTCTAACTTGCAGCGATTGCAACCATACCATAGATTTACTTCACCCCTGCCACCACCTCCAGCATCTCATTTTCAACAATTGAACCAAGAATACACCATAACGCCCGATTCTCCGAACTTAGATCCAACATCAATTGGAGGGTCACCATCACGTTTTTGGCTAAATCAAAGTCAAACTCCAGGAAATTCGTTCAAAGGTAAATTTCAATTTGTGCGAACCCAGCAAAACGGTTCAGATTCACCAGTATTGAACCCGGTTCAAACCCCAAAAGAAGACCCACCTATGACCCCTCTACATTTAAACCAACAAGATTATTTCAACAGGTATGAAAATACTGATGAAATTGAAGAAGAGAAGGATAATGATGATCATGATAATTTATAGATAAATATACATAGCTATGTAAAATTTGAAGTAGGCAACATTCAGATTTTAGTGGGGGGGATTGTATTTTTTTCAGTTATTTATTGATTTTTGAACAGAAGAACTTGTAATCGCCACTATGTCAAATTACGAAGGTATGACCTAACACTTAGTAGATTAACAAACACTAACTTACAGATGAGCATAACATCACTAACGAACAGCGCGGAAGGCAACATGAGACATTAACTAATATAATTGATTCATTTTTAAATAATACAACAAGACAACAAACCAATGAAGAAATGTTGACTACCGCATTGAGCCAACTTGAAAATAACCCAACAATACTTCAAATGTTGGAGAGTCTCGAAACTCCGAAAGAGGGTGTACCAAGTAATTTTCTAGATACACTTGAGAGAATGCCAAATAATAAACTTAAGAATGATGATTTTTGCCCAATTTGTACGAATAAATTCAAAGATGACAAATATCCGTTAGTAGTGAGGTTACCATGTGGTTACGGTATTAACCATTTGTTTGATTTGGAATGTATTGGACCTTGGTTACAAATGAATTCTACTTGCCCAATGTGCAGAGTTGATTTATTACAGCTTGAAAAGAAGCGTAAGGATAAAATTCAAAAGGAGATTGAAAAAGCAAGAGAGGAAGATAGCGAAGAGGAAGAAGAAGATTGGCATTTATATGGATAGAATATATATTTACAAGTTTTTTTTAAAGTCTTTTAACAATTCTTGAACTTTAATTGCAACTGGATCCTGAATTCCTTCATATGCTGATGGAAATTGTGGCTTAGATTCTTGGATTTCAGCTAGATAATTCAATGGTTCGAAAGATGTAATTTGGGTTGACAATTTTACGGTTGAAAAGTTATATTTGTTGACATAACTCAACCACAAATCAATAACATCTGGGTTAGCATCATAAGCAGTGATTTTATAATTGAAAGTAATTCTATGGAAATTTTGTTTGGATTTTGCTTGAGCAAATGGTGATTTTATCACTGTATATAACCTCTTCTCGGTTTTCAACTTTGTCAATGGTGATAATGGTATTCCAAGAAAATAACCTGCTCTTAAAGCAAAATCACCAATTCTATTTAAATCTTTTTCGTCATAACTCTTGAGATCTAAAATTGCAACCGTATCTCCATGTGTTTTCGGTAACCTTATAGGTTTGTACTTCAACAATTCCACATTTATTGGTATTGGGTGATTGTTATGAAGTTGATGTGATGATAAAATTTTGGGTTCATATTTGTGCTCCAAATTCAACAAGGATTGTTTGATTTCTTGATCTTCTAACTTTTGAGTCTTCACATTTTTAACATATTCTTGCGGAGTGGCAAACTGAAAGACTCTACTAATTGTATGAAATTGTCTTTTTATCATTCTTGTTGAAAAATTTTTTGATATTGATTTTTTTTTCTTATGGGTAAAACATCAAAGGATAAGAGAGATTTATATTATAGACGGGCGAAAGAAGAAGGATGGAGAGCTAGATCAGCTTTCAAACTACTACAATTAAACGATGAATTTAATTTATTTGATAATATAAAAAATGTAGTTGATTTATGTGCTGCTCCGGGTTCATGGTCACAAGTGTTATCATCAAAATTACCATCTGATGCAAAAATAATAGCCGTCGACTTACAACCGATGACACCAATAGATAATGTGGTGACTTTACAAGCTGATATTACACATCCAAAAACTTTGACAACAATTTTAGAGCATTTTAATGGAGAATTAGCTGATTTTATCTGTAGTGATGGAGCACCCGATATAACAGGCTTACACGATTTAGATGAATACATCCAGTCACAATTAATATTATCCGCTTTACAGCTAAGTATATATTTGTTGAAACCGGGAGGGAAATTTATAGCAAAAATTTTTCGTGGTAAAGATATTGATTTGTTGTATTCACAATTATCAAATTTATTTGAAACTGTCATTTGTGCCAAACCAAAATCTTCAAGAAGTACAAGTTTAGAATCGTTTGTTGTATGTTTGGGTTATAAACCTTTACCAAACTGGACGCCTAAACTAGATTTTAATAAATCTACCGAAGATTTTTTCAATGAAATTGAAAGTTTGACCGCAGACAAAGAAACAAGAAAAATTGTGAAGTTTATATCCTGTGGCGATATAAATGACATAGACTCAGATGCCACCTATAACAATTTAGATAAACTAACATTAGATCCAATTCAAAAGCCAACGGCACCGCCGTATAAGAAAGCGCTTGAAATGAGACGAAATGGAGAATTTACAAGAAAATTTTAATATATATTTAATTATTCATTGACTTCAGGTTTCAAAGTTGGGAACAATAAAACTTCTCTAATTGTGTTTGAATTGGTCAAAAACATTGCTAATCTGTCAATACCACAACCCCAACCAGCAGTTGGTGGTAAACCATATTCTAAAGCATTACAGAAAGTTTCATCAACCATTTGTGCTTCATCGTCACCTTGAGCCTTTTGCCTTGCTTGTTCTTCGAATCTTTGTCTTTGATCAAATGGATCATTCAATTCGGTATAAGCATTACAAATTTCTTTAGTTGCAACAAAAACTTCAAATCTTTCACATAAACCAGGAATTTTTCTATCTTTTTTAGCCAATGGTGACATCATTTGTGGATGACCAAAGATAAATGTTGGATTTATAGAGGAATCTTCTAAATCACCAACTAATTTATCCAACATTCTTGCATTTGTTAATGGTGGTGAACATTCCAATTTATTATCTTTCAACAATTTTTTCAAAAACTCACCAGTCTCTTCGGTGTGCAATTGATCACCAGCTGGAAATTTAACATTATAAATTTTTTCCAATTCTTCAATCATATTGATTCTTTTCCAAGGTCTTGAAAAATCTAATGTTAAAGTTTCACCTTGTGGTCCTTCTGGTTGGTACTTGATTTTGTAGTCACCAGTGATTTCTTTGACCATCTCACTAAACATTAATTCAGTCATATCCATCAAATCATAAACATCGGCATAAGCTTGATAAAATTCACATGTTGTGAACTCAGGATTATGGGTCATATCTATACCCTCATTTCTAAATTGTCTACCGATTTCATAAACTCTATCCATACCACCAACAACTAATTCTTTGAGAAACAATTCAGGAGCAATTCTCATAAACATTTGCATATTTAAATCATTATGATGAGTTATGAATGGTTTTGCAGTAGCACCACCAGCAATTACATTCAAAATTGGAGTTTCAACTTCAATGAATTCTCTCTCGTCTAAAAATTTTCTAATATATCTAATAATCGATGATCTGACTCTGAAAATGTCCCTGCTTGAATCGTTCATGATCAAATCCAAATATCTTTTTCTATATCTTGCTTCTTGATCTTTGAAACCGTAATGTTCAGTTGGTAACATGTGTAAACAAGGTGTCAATAATTGTATCGATTTTGAAAAAACTGATAATTCACCGTCACCACCTTTAGCTGGTGCAGTTTTACCTGGATACCCAACAACACCAATGATGTCACCTCTTTTCAAAATTTCGTGCTGTTTTTCAAATTCTTCAATGGATGAAGCATCTTGTGCTTGTGACATAATTTGAACTTCGACACCATCACCTTTCAACACATAAAATTTCAATTTTGAGCCAGCTTCTCTTTTAGTCATGATTCTACCAGTTACTCTAACTTCAACATCTTGTAACAATTCCCCTCTTTGTAAATGACCATATTTGGCAACAAATTCTGGAATTTTAATCGAACGATCAAATTTATGTGGATAAGGGTTGAATTGAGATGGATCTTGATTGTTTTTTTCTCTCAAGTCTTCAATTTGTCTTGATCTAATCTCAAAGAATTGATTTGGATTTAAATCAGCTAATTCATCTTTTTTCTTTGTTGAAGCCTGTTGTGCTGGTTGTTTTGCAAGTTTTTCTGCTTTCTTGGCTTCAATTTGTCTTTGCTTTTGTCTTCTTTTCAATTCAGTTTTTGAAACTTGTTCTCCAGTAACATCATCCAAATAAGTTTTGGCAACTTGATCAGCAACTTGATTAACGTCTGACATTTTTGATAAAGTTGTAAAAAAAAAATTTTTTTTCTCTTTTGGATGAGTAACAAAATTTTTTCACTTAATCAACAAATGAGTTATAAACATTCTGAGATAAACACCATTAATATATCATCGTCTGTGTTATTGTCATTGTTGAGACATACATCAGAAAACTATCCTCAATTATATTCCGGTGCTTTATTGGGATTCGAAGATGAAAGTTTGATAGATATTACTAATGCTTTCCCATTTCCATATCCAGATCAATATGAAGGTGGGTCATTCAAATCAAGGAATGGAAGCCAGTACCAAAAAGATTTGTTAGAAAACTATAAGGAATTGGGCTATGGTATCGAGTTTCAAGGATGGTTTCAATCCACAATCTCCGGAAAGTTTATAACACAACAATTAATCGAAGGATTAGCTCAACAACAGTTGCAAAACTCAAATATATTCATATTGATTCATGACATGTCAAGTTTGAATCAAGAAGTTAATTTAAAAGCATTAAGATTATCACCAGGGTTTATGAAAACATACAGTGAGGGAAAATGGAAGTCAAAAGATTTAGAACATAATAAAATTTCTTATATAAATATTTTTGATGAATTAAAATTAGAAATTAGTAATCAAAGTTTAGTCAATTTATATTTATCGGGTGTTAAGCCTAAAGAGCAAGTTTTTGACAACTTAAATTTATTATCAAACCAACAATCTACATTTCAATTATTGGAAAATTTGAATCAACAGATAGATTCATTCAACTATGATCAAATCAATTTTAACTATTATCAAAGACAATATCACAAAGAGAATAGTAAAATACAACAATGGAAACAACAAAGAAAATTGGAAAATTTAGAAAGACAGAAAAAGGGAGACAAAGAATTGGATACAGAAGAATGGAAAACTATATTTAAGTTACCAACAGAACCATCAAGATTAAATAACATATTACACAGTCAATCAATTGATTTATTTGCTGATACCATATTGAAACAATGTGACGAAGAATTACAAAAAAGTTTTATTATTGAAAGGAAATTAGAAGCTTAGATGTGTAGTTAGGAATTATGTAGAAGAAACTATTCAAAACAATATATGTTTCTAGCCAGGTAATTTAACCGTTATGAATCTTGCTTCAAAGCTCTAACTTAACGGGTGAACTAAATTAGCATGTCACGTGTCGCGTATCATATTTTTAATCTACACCCATTTACAAAATATTGATTACAAATTTATATTACAGATATGGCAAAACCAAAATATATATTTATCATTAGACACGGAGAGTCTGAGGGTAATTGTGATAAAAGTGTCAATAGGTATATACCTAATCATCTAGTGCCCTTGACTGAAACTGGTATTGTACAAAGCTTAGCAGCAGGTGAAGTATTGAAGCAGTTTTTATTACTGTTTCCTGAGAAGAAGACATCTAAAAACAAACGGTCGGTCATGTTTTATACTTCACCATACCTTAGAACCAGACAAACATGTAATAATATAGTCGAAGGTATCAAACATGTTCCCGGAGTAGAATATGAAGTCAAGGAGGAACCAAGAATGAGGGAACAAGATTTTGGTAATTTTCAACTGTCACCTCAAGAAATGGAAAAAATATGGGAAGAAAGGGCCAGATATGGTCATTTCTTTTACAGAATCGCTAATGGCGAGGCAGCAAGTGATGTTTATGATAGAGTTGCTGGATTCAATGAAACGTTATTCCGACAATTTAAAGATGAAAATTTTCCACATATACTAGTGCTTGTCAGTCATGGTGTCTGGTCAAGAGTATTCTTAATGAAATGGTTTAAATGGACATACGAAGAATTTGAATCACTACAGAATATACCTCATTGTCAGTACATTATAATGCAAAAAAATGATGCAACACAAAAATATAAGTTGAAAACAAAATTATTGACTTGGGATGATTTAGATGATTCCGAAGTGGACGAAGAAGTAACAAAAGAATTCAACGAAGAAGTTGGTGAGAATGTTGAAGATGATGAGATTCAATCAATAATTGAAGCACAAAAACATTCCATACACTCGACAAAAACAAAGAATAGGAAAATTGAACAAATGTATAATAAAATTCATAATCCTGATCAGCATTATACTGAGTATAGGGATAAATTGGTTTCTAGGTTCAAAATAGATAATCAAAGTGTGGTGAATAGAGTGTATAGTTTTAACGAATAAACAATTTATAAATTCATATGAAGCAATAGGATGATCCTTTGATCCCCACGGACGACTCTTTCGCAACAATTAAAAAAATTGAAAAGTGGGCGAGTATAAATAAGACAAAAAATATCTAAATTTCTCCATATCTTATTTTATAACACTTGAGAAATTATCATATATCACAATGGCACGTCAATTCTTCGTAGGAGGTAACTTTAAAGCTAATGGTACCAAAAAATCAGTCACTTCAATCATTGAAAACTTAAACTCAGCAGATTTACCAAAAGATGTTGAAGTTGTTATTTGTCCACCAGCTTTATATTTGGATTTAGCTGTTGAAGAAAACAAACAATCAACAGTTAAAATTGGTGCTCAAAACATCTTCAACAAATCTTGCGGTGCGTTCACTGGTGAAATCTGTGCTGAGCAGTTGTTGGACTTGAACATCAACTGGACTTTAACCGGTCATTCGGAAAGAAGAACAATCATAAAAGAAAGTGATGAATTTATTGCTGAAAAAACCAAATATGCGTTGGATAAAGGTTTATCAGTCATTTTATGTATCGGAGAAACTTTAGAAGAAAGAAAATCCGGTGTCACTTTAGATGTTTGTGCAAGACAATTGGATGCAGTTTCAAAGTTAGTTTCAGATTGGTCTAAAATTGTTGTTGCTTACGAACCTGTTTGGGCAATTGGTACAGGTTTAGCTGCTACTCCTGATGACGCTGAAGAAACTCACAAGGGTATCAGAGAACATTTATCAAAAACCATTGGTGCAGAACAAGCAGAAAAAGTCAGAATCTTGTACGGTGGTTCAGTTAATGGTAAAAACGCTACTGAATTCAAAGACAAAGTCAACGTTGATGGATTCTTGGTTGGAGGTGCTTCATTAAAACCAGAATTTGTTGATATCATTAAATCTAGATTGTAAAATTCATTTTAATGTGTCAAGCATATTTTGATGCAATTGTACACTGTCTATATCTAGTTTATTGAATACACCAATCAAATGATTGAAATATTCTTCTTGCCTATTCTCAATAAATAACTTATCGACATATATGTCGCTTTCAACAAGAACCTGAGTTGGTTTCAAAATCTTTAGTAATTCTTTCAATGCTTGAATCTTCTCTCCATTGATCCAGTTAGAAAATGAAAAATATACTTTAGGTCTTTTAATCCAAATCTTTGCTTGATCAAGAGATCCTGTATACGAATGTAGTATGACTGTCAAATTTGGATATAAGTTTATAGTGTCATATAAAGCACCATGAGCTTTGACACAATGCACGCTAACCGGTTTGTCTAACTGGTTGGCCAATGACAAAAATTGATTAAATACCTTCGTTTGATGTGACAAAACGACTTTACAATTTGAAAGTTTAGATCCATCGCAAGCCAAATTCCCTAGATATCCATTTTGGGGTACTCTAAAAAGCTTGTCTAATCCAATTTCACCAATACCAAATCTTTTTAAATTATGTTTAACGATAATAGATTTGATTTTTTCAATATGATCATATACAGACATGGGTGTTGGTAAAATATCTAATAATTCGGCAGTAGGAGGCGGTTTCAATATGGAATTATAGTGGTCTTCCTTGGTTATGTTTTCAAATGTAAACAAATGAGAAAACCACGGATGAACACCAAAATATGGTACGATGATTGAACTATCAATTAAATTAGTCAATAATCTATCCATATATTCCAAATCAACGTGCTGTGTTGTCATTAAATGCAACGAGTTCTCTTCAAAGCTGTTCCCAAGATTTAATATAGTTATGAATTTGTCTAGTTCATCTTGAATTAATTTGGGATGAAAGTGGCAATGACTATCGCTGAGCGTAACCATAAATATTTACCAACTGAAAAAATAAACAAACAAAATAAATTATCATGTCTGACTTGACAGTTGTGAAATTACATCAATCAATTCCATTCCCCATAACAATATCCTCAATTGATTGTTCAGAAGGAGATCAAATCAATAAACATGATCTTATTTTCAAGTATAAATATTGGGATCACCAGGATGACCCAAAATCCAAAGAAGATCCTCCAACTCAAATAAGAGTTGAAAGAATAGGGACGTTTGAATCGCCAATTGAAGGTGAAATACAAGAGATAAAAATAAAACTTAAAGATAAAATTGATAATCAGGATAAAGAATTGTTACTAATAAAAGAAGCTTGTAATCATTCGGTTCAATATGGCGGATTGTGTGCGTTATGTGGTAAATCTTTAGAAGAAGAAAAAGATTACAGTGGATACAATTATGAAGAAAGAGCCACCATCGAAATGAGCCATGATAACACTGGATTGAAAATTAGTTTTGACGAGGCAGCAAAAATTGAACACAATACGACCGACCGTTTAATCAATGAAACTAAATTGATTTTAGTTGTAGATTTGGATCAAACTGTCATACATGCGACCGTTGACCCTACTGTTGGTGAATGGCAATCCGACCCTTCAAATCCAAATTATGCTGCGGTGAAAGATGTGAAAAATTTTTGTTTAGTGGAAGATCCAATTGTGCCCTTAGGTTGGACAGGTCCAAAATTATCATCAACAAAATGCTGGTATTATGTTAAAATTCGACCAGGTTTGAAAGATTTTTTGAGTAAAATGAATCAATTATATGAAATGCACATTTACACTATGGCAACAAGAAACTATGCATTGGCAATTGCGAAAATTATTGATCCTGATGGTAAATACTTTGGTGATAGAATATTGAGTCGTGATGAAAGCGGTTCACTAACTCACAAAAATCTAAAAAGATTATTTCCTGTAGATCAATCTATGGTTGTCATAATCGACGACAGAGGTGATGTTTGGCAATGGGAAAGTAATTTGATCAAAGTTGTCCCCTATGACTTTTTTGTTGGTATTGGTGATATAAACTCCAGTTTTCTACCAAAAAAAAATGGACAATTGATCGGCCCAACAAAGAGAAGACGATCAATTGTAAAACTAGAAACATTGGAACTAGAACAACAGCAGAAACAAGTGCAAGGAGAACAAAAAGTCGAACCTAAAATGACATCCCCCGTGGAAAGAATTTTAGAACTTGGAGGCGGTGAAGATAATAAAAATTTATTATTGGAACAAAGTATCACGAGAAATCAATCAATCGAACAACAACAACATGATCGACCTTTGGCAAAATTGCAGCATGATCTAGAACAGATGCATGAGCGAAGCAGTGATGGATCAGCATCATCTGAAGAAGATGAAGATGAAAATTTATTATACGATGATGACAATGAATTAAATTCATTAAACTTAATCCTAGAAAACATTCACGACGAATACTACAAAAGACTCGATGCTGGTGACAAACCAAATTTGACCGAAATTATACCCAAAATGAAAAGCGAATGCTTGAAAGGCATAACGATTTTATTTTCAGGAATTATACCTCTTGGTATTAATATTGATTCAGCCGATATTGTAATATGGTGTAAACAATTCGGCGTTAAAGTTGTAAATGAAGTTCTACCGGAAGTTACTCATTTAGTATGTAGAGACATTACAGACGAAGTTGGTCCCACTTTTAAAGCTAGATTGGCTAAAAAGTTATATCCAGATATAAAAATAGTAAATCCAGATTGGTTGTTCGCATGCTTAAGCAATTGGAAAAAGGTGGAAGAGCAAGATTATTTAATCAGCACATCAAACATGAAGCTATGGTCAATTAAAGATTCAGAAATTGAACGATATAACAAATTGATGGAAGAGAAGCTGGAGAAGAAAGAAGAATTCGAATATAATTATGATTTTGATCAGGCCAATCAAGAAGTTGATGATTTTTTGGCCGGATTAAGTGACGAGGATGATGATATTGATGACGAGTTGGTGCAAAATGGTGACGATGAAAATGAAAATGAAGATGCAGATGAAGGTGATGATGAAGAGGAAATGGAAGAAAATGGAAATGCTAAGCCTAGTGATTCATTTATCCAAGGTTTGTATAGCTCCAAAAGAAAGCTAGAAGATCATGATGAACCTTTGAAAAAAATCAAGCTCGATGACGACCTAGAAGATTTGGAAAAAGAGTTACTTGACGGATTTGATGATTTGGATTAATAAATTAATTAGTAATTTTTATTTTTGAATGACATTATTAAGTTTTTCTTAATTTTTTGGAGTCTCTCTCTCCATTTTTCTTCATATGGAAACAATTTGCAAATTTCCTGGTTGGTCTAAAATGACGCCTATTGTGGATCAACACAGGTACCTATACGCGATCAAAAACGCGATTATATACCAAGGTTGTGAGAAAACCGAGAAAAAGAACAGTTTAGAAGGTGTTTTCTCACTTAGTTAGTTACACGCTGGTTTGGTAAAAACACGATAAACTTGCAATCTAACGAATCAAAATGAATAAAACGACAAAAGTGCGGTAATATCATTATGCATAAATGGTAAATTTAGGTCATATCTGCTGATATTTAAAGGAATGAATTCCCAATCATATATGTGATCGAGATTTCTTCTCTCGATACATATATTGGTATACTTCCCCAATTTGATGCACACTTTTCAATCAAATATATTTGAGGGGACAGTGTAATCCAATTTTACCTCCTGAAGACCCTGGACCTATCCAGTTATTTGTCTTCGAATAATTAATCCTATGCACAACCACAGTTAACAGAAACTACTGTTGTACCACTCAGAGGATACTGTGCCAACCCAGACCTGAACATGTTGATCCAGAGTTCCTATTATATCTGGAATTGTCGTACCTCCATTGTGAGTGTGAGTTTCGATTGTGGTAAAAATTGTACGGTGCAATAGGTTGGTGTTTTTATACTGCACAGCCTCAGCACAGTCCTAATTGTACGATCTTGAAAACTGGAATTCTATATTCTGATTAATGTGGTCCTATTAGCTGGTAGGTAATCCTTTCAAATTCACATCTTGTTTTCAAGAAAGGGAGTTCTTCAACAATATATTCCGATAGATTTCTCTCTCCTTCCTTCTTGTTGGCCTTTCAAAATTCTCTTTTGATCTAAAAATTTGCGCCCGAAGTGTTGACCCTTTTACTAGCTAACGCAACGCTGAAGTACCGATTATCCACCCTGCGTGGTTCGAATACACTGCTGCTAACGTTTTGACTAACCGTTAGATTACAGCATATGGTAATGCGTTCTTCCTAATGCTTTTTAAGGTATTTCACTTCTTCCAAGAAGGATTTTCAACTTCGAATTTCCGAACCCAGCCAGCTCCTAGAACTGAGACTTTTAATCTGTCCCGGGTACCGTCGAGATGATAATAAGATCTGGAAATTAAAACGACCTGTTTATGGCTTGAAACAAGCTGGTTACTATTGGCAGTTGGAAATCCAGGGTGTTCTATCTAAGCTTGGTTTTGTTGAGATCGGTACCACTGATGGTCTTTATCTCAAGCAGTTCAAAAAGAACCAATTTTTGATGATTGGGGTATATGTCGATGATATTATAATGGTCGGTCTGACTTCACAACTCATCACCAAATTTAAGGATGATCTCAGTCAATTTTATGATCTCAAATATTTTGGAGCTGTTTCCACCTATTTTGGTATCAACATTCAACAACATGAGGGCAACATTATTTTAGATCAGGGGAAGTACGCTGAAGATTTGTTAAGCAGATTCAAGCTACCGAATGGAAACGGACGTCAGGTTCCTTTGAACAAGAAGGAAGATTTCCACAAGGATCGGATGGTCACGCCACTCGAAGACGACCCTGGTTGTTTCAACAGTACCATTGATGAGACAGTTCTCTTGGATGAAAAGACAAAAAAGGTTTATCAACAAGGAGTGGGATCATTGAATTGGATGGTAACATGCACTAGGCCGGATATTTGTTTCGCGGTAAACAGATTAGGGGCAAAATGTAGTCAACCTACGGTGAGCGACTATAACAGGCTAATTGACTGCATCAGATATCTTCGAGAAAAAACAGAGATGCCATTGACTTATAGAAAATCGTCGAAGCCGCTTGAAAGAAAGAAACATAAGCTCTTGGTTTTTTATGACGCGTCGTACCATCAGGACATTGATGAGAAAGGGATTGGTGGATATGTCATCTATCTCAACGACAATTTGGTAGACTGGGGCACAAAGAAACAGCTGGTGCAACTGAAAAGTACCACGGACGCGGAATTGTTATCATTGAATGACGCTATGTACAAAGCAAATTATATCAAGAACATATTGCTGGAACTAGGAGTAAAAGTGGACATGGTTCAGCTATTCGGAGACAACAAAGCGTGCACGAACAGAGCGAACAACATCAACACGTTCTCAGACAACATCAACATAAATAAGAAGATGAAAGAAGTGCAGCATGAGGTGAGAGCTAAAAAATTAGAGGTATTACACATAGGTACAAAGGACAATCTTGCCGACATGTTCACCAAGGCATTACCCAAGGCACAATTCACGTCTGCCAGAGATAGAATCTATAATATCCGCGAGATCGATACGATGACAATGATCAAGGATTGCCAGAATGTCACCGACTTAGCATAGCCGGGATACAATCAATGAGAAATCATTTGACATCGGAATGTCAAATGGGGGAAGTGTTGGAAACATTGGTAAATACCCGGCTAAGAGCGACGAGTCGCTCGCGCTCATGTGGAAAAATTTTT
This sequence comes from Insectozyma sakaeoensis, assembly GCA_030569255.1. Lineage (NCBI taxonomy): Eukaryota > Fungi > Ascomycota > Pichiomycetes > Serinales > Debaryomycetaceae > Insectozyma > Insectozyma sakaeoensis. Next base: position 28,249 of record JAJMKJ010000041.1, on the reverse strand, counting down.
CCAGCACCGAATTGTTTAGTTTTTCTTCTTGGAGGTTAATATATACTAAGCTATATATACATATTCTAGACCCACTCTGCATTCATATTGGTTCTAACAACCAGTCATACTTGTTCCGACAAGAGGTTAAAAAAAAAAAAAAATACAACGTACTATTAATAATTTATTTTAATATAAAGCTTGTTTTGATGTCTCGTTATAAAGGACAACATGATGGTTGTGAGAGAGGGTATAGAGAGAAAACCTTGAAGGAACTTGAAAGGAATTACAAACAGTTAGCCTATGATGTTCCAGAGGAAAAAGCTAAAAGACTTTGTAGATGATCGGATATTTGTGACAAGCTTCGAGGTGTTATTGGATTTTAATAATATTAATGTGGATCTAATCATGTCAAATGCAATTAAAAGTATTCCTGAGACAAATATCAATCATAATGTTGGAATTTTCTAATGTTGGAATTTTCAACAATATGATTGATATTTGTCTCAGGAATACTTTTAATTGCATTTGACATGATTGGATCCACATTAATATTATTAACATCAGATAACGCCTTAAAGCTTGTGACAAATATCCGATCATCTACATAATTAATGAGTCTTTAGCTATTTCCTCTGGAACAGCATAGGCTACCTGCTTGTAATTCCTTTCAAGTTGATTCAAGGTTTTCTCTCTGTACCCTATCTCACAACCATCATGTTGTCCTTTATAATGAGGAATAACACGATCAACTAAAATCTCCGTCGTGTAACGAAATGAACAATTCCTTTTGTTTTGGAAAAACAAAGGAGAATGTTTTAGAAGATTATGATATGATTCAACATAATTATTGGTTCTGTGACTAGTGGCAACATTTTCAATAAAAGCCTCTATCCATCTTTGGGGATAGTTCAAGTAATTATTAATATAAGCTAACCAAAGTTCCTCGCCCTTTGTCAAATCCAAAAGCTTTAATTTCAACAGGTGAACCTCATCCCTCTTGTCACAATAGGCAAGTTCATCAAGCAAAACTTCAACATCTTTTTTAATCTTTTCGTTTCTAAGTTTACTTAAATTTTTTTTAAAACATCTTTTGACATGAAACATGCAGTATACGATACTCAGATTCGGAAAGACTGTCTTAATTGCTAAAATTTCAGCATGGCAAACATCGATATTGAATTGAATTGGATGAATTCTTAAGACTGCTTTGACAAAAGACAACATGTAGATAAGGGGATCGGATCCTCCATAATTTGTTAACATCCAAACTAAAGGAGCACCTTGTCCAGTCTGTGGGTTTCGGAACATCAATGTAACAAGAATAGCCTTATCTGTTACATTTTCACCAAATGTTAATTTGTATGTTCCGTCTAGACATACGACTTTTACTTCCTGGCATTTCGCTAATTCCAACTGAAAAGCAGTTGAAAATACCGCAGCCCAACGTCTCTTATTTTGCGCAGCATTACGATCAACATTGGATAAATCGGTAAAATTAGTCCAACATTCTCCATTTTTAGATCGAATGTTTTGCTGAAAATCTACCATTTCTTGATATAGATTGGTACACCCATTCAGCTTCAAAACTCTTCTAATGCTTTGTAGCTTCTCTGATGCTTTCCAGTATTCGTTGAAAATTCCATTACTATATGCGTATGAATTATCAAACGTTAATTGGTGCCTAATAGTACTTGTAGGTACACCATTTAAATATTGCCTTACGACAAAACTCTCTACTTCTGGGTCGATGGGAGTACTTAACGCATATTTCAAACTGGATACATCATGATTATGACAAGTTACCCAATCAATTGCATAAACACCATCAGATAAGCGTGCTGTTATTTTCGATGGACATCCCAGTTTCTTGTGTTGGGGACAACGAAAGTATTTAGTACCAATCGATGCTTCTGAAAAACAGTCACGTCGTTTGGAATGATCTCTCACATTATATTTGCTATCAATCTTGAATTTTGATATAAAAACAAACAAAAGAATGTAATTACAAAACCTACATCTATCGCTCATGAATTTGTTGAACTCTTGCTCTGACTGGTATACATAATGAATACTCTTATAGTTGACCTTAACTGCTTCAGGATCCTCATATAGTCTGTAGATTGGTCTTGGATGAATAATTTGAATTGTAGACATATTAATTGATATCAATGGATGAACTTAGTGGTAATTTGAACTGAAAAATCAAGACGCGTTTTTTTTAGTTTTTTGCTAGTATTTTGCTAAGTATTTTGCTAAGTTTTACGTTAAGTGCAGACAGCCAAGAATACCCTTAAAATAGAGCTAAATTAATAAGTTGCTTAACAATTGACAACTGAGCCATATGTATTTGAAATGCGATGGATCTATTTACAATTTTAAGTATATTGTGATAAGCCGATTCAACATTATTTGACTTCTCCACATCACTCGCAATCATACCTATATCTATGAAAAGATACGTTCAAATCTGATCTAGTGTACGATGAATTCCAATGGTTTAATGCTTGAATAATTTGAAAGACAACCTCAAATTGGGGTTTCCTAAATTCACACACTGTATTACCACGCCAACTAATATATTGTTGAATCACAAATCATTAGCATATAATCCTGCCATCATATTGACTAATATTATAAGTCATTGGCCCTCGATTGTGCTGTATACTTGCAACTGGGGTAATATTGACTTAATCCTGGAAAATTAACACAGTTGTTGTATAATCAGCTAATGTTCCCCAGTTACGTCGACGTACCCATCAAAATCCTTACCTGGTAATAAATTAACCAGCTGACCAACAATCAATTGTTTTCGTTGCTTCATATTAGTAAAAGTTAGTAACGACTCACCGAATCACATAAAAAACACATACCTAAGCTGGCTATTTCGATTATACGAGCCATTGAAGCTAATCAAAATGGCTCGGAACATCAGTAAAACTTTGGAGGCAAATACCATTGACTTCCTTGGTACTGCTGTCCAAAACATTGGCACAAATATCCGTCATTTGCCAACTAAAACAGCTTGGGACACCTGTATAGCATTAGGAGCGGAACATATATACTTCCTTGCTATCCTGTGATTCGTTAGTACTATTTAATTCACTATTATACATGTTATACATACTCACTCTAACTCAGAAGATCCACCATTCGACAATTAAAACATCTTAGGACTCCTCTATGGCATTCAAAGCGACTTCATTCCCTTCCTATAACTTTGTTAGCACCATTAAGCACCCGTTGCCCCAATCTAGCAACAAGAGCCAAATAAACCTATCTGACCATTAAAATGTTAGTATTAGTCCAAATTATAAGGTTATTTTAGTGTACAACCTTTAACATGATGAATAAGCAAGGATTTTAGCATTCGTTGGTCATTATTAGACTCTAATGGTGGATGATACTGGTTATAAATATTCCAGAAATCGCGAAATATATTTCTGATGTAAACAATGCAAGATCGGCTAAACGTGCATAAATATGCACAAATATGCAGGATTGCACTTTTGTGTATTCTGAAAAGTTTCACGCACTCTTGTTCTACTTATGGACATACAGAATTAACTTTTTTTGGTAATAGCACACTTCACATTTTCCTTAGCTATGGTAATTCTGAAACTTTGAGTCGATTCAAATTTACAGAGAGACTCCTTGATGCTCAGCTACACTTTTGTTCCTATGCAGCAAATAATGTAGTTTTCAACATTAGTGTACATTTGTTGCCATAAACTTTATTTTCAATTTATAATTACATTTTTTGTACCAAACATTTGTGATTAGGATTAGTTCACCATTAATCTTCAGAACATAATAATTATTTTGTTACTTGAACCTGCCCACACTTTTAATTCGGTAAAAATCAAGTTAAAATTGGTGAAATGGTCGTCATAAGTTCGCTTGATTTGACTTGACAACTGTTTTTTAACAGTTTTTTTTTTTTCCAATAACAGTGTATATTAGTTTTTACTTTTTTTTCATGGCTGGTATCTGTGCCAGATCGGGAAATTGTACAAATTCACTTAATTATCAATTACACAGAGAAAAAATTTATCGTAGGATTAATTCTTGACCCCAGCTATTAAGGACTAATATGTTACCAACCAGCCACCCAGGTCCAGAGTTATGTGAATGTTTGATTTTGTGTTGAGTTTTATTGATTTGATTTAAAAATGAAAAATATATATAACATCTATTGAAGTTATCTTCTTTACCATTCAACATGTTCAAAATATTTAGAATAATATTATTGTTTTTTACGCTTGCTTGTTTAATATTATCAATATTTGCTTTAACCGGGTCATATGCAAACAAGTCATACTTAACAGGTACATATTTATTGGACATTCATTTGAATGGTCTAAATTTAAAGCAAATTATAAATTATAACAATATCAAGAAACGAGATTGGCAAGAGACAAGTTCTGGTTATTATTATGTGCCATCATATTCAACTAGAGCTACTGCCACATCTACCGGCACTGCAACTCAGACCGCAAACCAAATTGCTACATCAACCGCACAAACGACTAGCCCGGCCACTGGAGGTTATTATACAACAATATCTGCTGCTATTGCTGATCTACTAGATAATGTAACTCCACAATCGCTAGGAATTGCTGATGTTTATTCTGTTAGTTTCTGGGGTTATTGCCGTGGGCAAGTTGATCAATCAAAAACTTATAATTCATCGGGTTCATTAGTTAATAATTTTGACAACTCAAAAATCAACTGGACGTGGTGTTCGAAACCAAAGCCTGCATTTTTTTTCAACCCGATTGACATTTTCAAAAACGAAATGAACAATACAATAAATAACATCAAAATTGACAATCAATCCGCTGAAATAAATCAGCTATCTTACAAATTGAGAAGTGAATTGAAGGTTTTGGTAGATAATATTTCAGAGGAAGATCTTAATTTGCCAAATGACTTGAATAAACAATTGAAACAACTACATGCATTGACAACAGCAGGTTTTGCAATAATTGTGACAGTAATAGTGCTAAGTTTTGTTTCAATCATTGTTCAAATTTTCGGTTATCTATGTTCGCCAAATAAATGCTGTTTATCATTTTTAAACTTTTTATTTGAGTTTGCAATTTTTATTTTGGCAATTGTTGGTGCTGGTATCATCACAGGTGTCTATTATTATGTGAGACACCAAGTCAATGAAGAAGTTGATTCGTTTGGGATAAAGACATATCTATCTATGAATTTGTATGCTTTCTTATGGAGTGGTGTCGTTGCTTGTATATTGATTATTTTTTTCAATTTGCTTGGTCACTGTTGTGGCATGTTTGGTACAGGTAGAAAAAAATACAGAGCAGTGCCAATTGAAACCCCAGGAGAGGTTGCCTATGAGCACAAAGAAGAAAAGGTTTAGTATTGAAAATGAATACTTTGTTAAGTTTCTTTTGAAATCCTCTTTGACCCCATATACAAATTAAATATGTCTTTTAATGCATTTATCCTCTTTAAAGACTACCTATTCTAAAATCTTCAAACATTAACACATTATTAATAAATACATACGAGTAAGAACTCAATAATATCGAGAGTAAACAAAAAGTCTACTTATTTCTTGCATGATTAATCATACCTCTATTTTAATCATACTTGATATTCTTTGTACCTTTAAGTTGAATACAAAGGTATACTGCTGCTGATACTCTTCATCACAATTACTCTTGGTTTTCTGAGCTAAACAAAACAAGAAAAAATTCAAGAAAAAAACTACTCACCATCAATGATTTGTGCAATTACAGGTGAAAAGACTAACCATCCGGTACTCTCATCAAAAAGTAAGTGCATATTCGAAAAGAAACATATAGAAAATTATATAAAATCGACTGGTAAAGACCCTATTAATGATGAACCATTGACAATTGAAGATTTGATTCCAATAAATTCAGTAAGTAATTCAACATTAATCTCACCACAGCCGACTTCGATACCTAATTTGTTGTCTAATTTACAAAATGAATATGATCTGATAATTCTACAAAACTTTACATTAAAAAAGCAGTTACAACTCGCGAAACATGAGCTATCACTTGCATTATATAAACAAGATGCAGCTATCAATGTCGCGGCCAAAGCCATCAAGGAGAAAGATGAGGCAAGACGGGCATTAGAGCAGTTAACAACTGCATTAGGTCAAGAAGACAATATTGATGATATACAAAATGCAAAAAATGACTTGTTTACAAAGCATAAGGCTCAAAAACTCAAATCTAATTTTACAGAAGTCGATTTAATTATCAATGAAATTGATGAGAAAAAATATAGGAAGAAAATCAGTGAATGGTATTACAATAATGAGATAGATGTAATAATAGGGAAGCAAAAAGATAAACTAATAAAATTTAACCTAGAAGGTGAAGAATTGGCATGCATAAATACACCAACATCAATCGAAACTTTCACTATTAATAATAATGAAACAATAGTTTATCTGAAAGAAGATAATGTCATTGTCAATAATAATGAAATTCATTTGGGTGCAAAAATTGAGAAAATTATAAATCATCCATCCTTGAATTTATTCATAGTACAGACAGCAAAGTCATGGTTTGTTTTGAATACAGAAAAAGTTCTAGCTACGTATCAAAATTGTATAAAACTAGGTACTTTACATCAGGATGGAGAGATACTAGCTGGTTATAATGACAAAGTATTTATATATGACATATCAAATGGCTCAGAGCTAGGAGCTTTTGAAACTTCTTTTTCGAATGTATCTCAAATCCAATTTGCATCCAATGGTTATTGGTTGCTCATATTATCGAGCGACAACAAATCAAGTATAATTCAAGTGATAGATTTACGAAAGTCAGTGGAAGTAAATAAGATTGAAGTTGGAGATGTTGATCGCTTTATTATTGATCCAACTTCGACTTTGATTATTACAATTAAAAAGAATTACTATCAAATATTTAGATTTACGAAAAAAACGAAAACGTGGTCTAAACAAGAGCAGCAAAAATTCAATTTATCAAATATCGAATTTATAACAAATGCAACTAAATATCTTGAGGATGAAAGATTGATTTTATTATCCGTCGATTTGAAAAGTAATAAACTTAAGAAGTTTTGTATAGAAAATGTATAAAAATTGAATTGACAGAAAAAAAAAAAAAAAACAATATATAATGGATTCTCAGCTTGATAAACAGGTGAAAGCGTGGTTGGCAATTGATCCAAACAAAAAATCAAGAGAAGAGATTTTAGAGTTAGTCAATAATAAAGAATATGAATTATTAAAGACAAAATTTATCCCTAGAATTGCATTTGGAACTGCGGGTTTGCGTTCATCCATGGAATCTGGGTTTGCTCATATGAACGATGTTACAGTATTACAAGCTTCACAAGGTTTGATTTCATTTCTAATAAACAATTTTGATAACCCTAGCATCGTTATTGGGCATGATCACAGACATAACTCAAAAAGATTTGCTGAAATTTTGATATCAGTTGCCGTTTTAAAAAATGTTAAAGTTTATTTTCTAGATTTGGTTCATACTCCATTAGTTCCATTTACAATTGACTATTATAAAGCCAGCGCTGGTGTTATGATTACAGCTAGTCATAACCCAGCTAAAGATAATGGGTACAAAGTTTATTACTCAAATGGATGTCAAATTATTCCGCCAATTGATAAAGAAATTAGTGATTCAATTGATAAAAATCTTGAACCTTGGGAGAATGTATGGAATACTGAGGAGCATGTGAAATCAGTTGAATTGGTGAAAACTGACATGGTAGAAAAGTATGTTCAAGTTTTGAACGAAAAATTGGTCAAAAATAATAAACTTGATTTTAAATTTATTTATACGCCTATCCACGGAGTTGGCTTAGAGATATTCGAAAAAGTTTTAAAATCTTTCAAGTCGGAATGGAAAGTTGTTCCCGAGCAAGCCCAACCAGACCCCACGTTTCCTACTGTTTCCTTTCCTAACCCTGAAGAGAAAGGGGCTCTAGATTTATCAATTGAATACGCAAAAAAATTAGGTTACAAGTTGGTCATAGCTAATGATCCCGATGCTGATAGATTCAGTGTCGCTGTCGAGACAAAAAAAGGTTGGATTCAATTAAATGGCGATGAGATTGGATTTTTGTTTGCCATGTATGTTGTTCAAAAGAACGACTATTTAGTAAGTTCAACTGTTTCTTCTCAAATTCTTAAATTGATGAGTGAAGTAGACGGATTTAATTATACAGATACATTAACTGGGTTCAAATGGATCGGCAATAAAGTAATTGAACTTGAAAATCAAGGATACAACGTTCCTTTTGCATATGAGGAAGCTATAGGGTACATGTTTAACGTTGTGCATGACAAAGATGGTATATCTGCAGCCATTGTGTTCTTACAATTATATCAAGAGTGGTTTCGTGATGAAGACGTGTTAGACAAGTTACAAAAAGGGTACAATAAATACGGTTGGTGCAAAAACGTAAATGGTTATTGGAAAAAAGATATTCCAATAAAAGACGTTGATGAAAAAGTGAAATCTAATTATAAAACAGTATTAAGCAAATTTGAAATCATGGAAGTTCCAACCAGTGATCAACAAATGATTATTCGCAATTTCAAACAAGATGAGAATGTAGTCAGAGTTTGTATCAGAAAGTCTGGTACAGAAAATAAGGTTAAATATTACATTGAAGGTAAATCAGATTCGGAAACTACTCTGTTAAAAATTGCTACAGACGTATTTCAAATTTTGGATTCCATTATTAATGATTAAATATATATGAATATAATTTCTATTTCGGTACTTTATTTTTATTTTTTCTTCTTTTCTTTCTTTCCATTTTGGAAATTTTATTTAAATCTTCTTCACTTGGTTCATATATATGCCAAGTTACATAATTTGGTAGTCCGGCTATTTTGTAACCCATTTTTCTTGACATGAGGCCAAAGGCCTCTGTTTCGGCGTGTCTCTCAAAGGAAAATGCCGGGAAATGAGAACCGAATCTAAATACTTTTGCTTTTGCCAATATTGATACTCCTCCAATACCGTCAAGCTCAACAATTTCATCCGGATCACCTTCATTGTCTCTTATATATGCCAAATGAGCTCTCCATGTAGGGTATTCTGCATAACCCTCGACAATAACATCATCCTCATCCAATGTTTTTGCTAAATCAACGGCCGCATCCGATTGAATCCAACTATTTAAATCATAAGGTTGTTCATCACCCAAAAAGGTAGGTAATGGTCTCCATACGTTGGGAACAATTATATCATAATCAAACAGCATCAATTTTTCAATAACATTACCGTTCACTAACTCCAAGTCAGCATCTCTCCAGTAAATCCACGAGTGATATGGTTTCAAAGCAGCTGACGTCAACCAATTTCTTGCACGTCCCATCAATTTCCGTCTTATTCCTTGAACCTTGACTGCATGTCGATCGCTAAAACCTTGGCCTATAACTTGACCGAAATCCTTCTTGTATATAGTAACAGACCTAAATGGTTTTCTATAGTTCGAATGATGAGTCTCTGGATTAGTGTAAGCTTTGTCCACTGCCTCCATATACAGTTTTGGCATATATTGTTTGTAAAGGTCATTCGAGCCTTTAATTTCTTTATCTAATTCTTCTTCGTCTTTTAATAAATCAATTAACGTACCATTTTGTAATGCAACTGAATATCTAAATACTGACTCCAAAGTTGTATCGCCCTTTGAACAATCGGAGACCAAAAATGCAATATCTATCAACGAATGATCGTAAGTTAAATTCATTAAGTTATAAAATGCCATAGGTAAAGCATGTTCAGCATTTCTCAATGGCATTAAAAAAAGTACCACATCTCCATTGCCATCCTTGCTTCCTTGATAATTGTTTAAATCATAATACTCTATATTTGGCTGTTGATATAATTCTTCCGTTGTTGTTATGATTTTCTCAACTCCCTCACTTGTTACCTCATAAACCTCTTCTTCGGATTCTTCAGGCTCTTCGGATACCGCTATTTCTTCTATTGGTATTGCATCCAACGTTAGTTTAGAATATAGTATGAATATGATTAGCAAAGTAATTAGGCCATATAAAGCTCTTTTGATTAGTGTTCTCTTTGAGTGTTTTCTTGGAACTAATTTATTATACCTATATTGTTAGTGACATTCCTGACCATCGCATTAAATAAAATAAAACATACACTGGCAAATCCGTTTTCTTGCCGTATAGGTCCGGAGTTAGTGAACCTATTGGCATTGAGATATAAATAATAATAAAGTTGGTTTTTGAACAAAAAAAAAAAAAAAAAAAATATT
>JAJMKJ010000041.1:0-17880 GCA_030569255.1 Insectozyma sakaeoensis | reverse complement strand
AAGTATTAAGATTGAAAAAAAAAAAAAAAGCTTGCATAGGAAGGAAGGCATAGCATTTCGAAATCATTAAGTTCATAAATTGTTCACCGCTAAATCGTCATTTGCAAGTTTACTTTAAGTTAGGATCGAACCTGCGCTATACTTTTAATTACAAATTTGTATTCAAATTTAAAGCAAAAGTACAGAGCGAGTATACCAAAACTCAAAAAATATTTTTTTTGCGCGAAATAGGTAACTATTATAGATCGGTAGCACCCCAAATAATTCCTATCAATCCATACAATGTCCACTTTGTAACAGAAATATGGGGATCATATCACCCATCATGTTCTTAGATGCCCCACAACCAAATTGACTTGGAGAAAATGTTGCCAGAATTATCCAAGATCGATGAATTTTGTCATTGGCAATAAAAATATAAAAACAGGCCCAAAATATTAATTTGTATCTTGAAAGGGTGTTAGAAATAGTAACCAAGCGACGGCATCAATTACAAGAAGAGGAGAAAAGACTATTAGTGGAAAGCTAGGATAAAAGGTGATATTTCTATGATAAATTAGTTTCTAAAAGACGAAATAACATATTAACAAGAAAAATATTCACGCTGAAGCCAAATATCAAAATATTGATCTATTAGTCCATTTTTCCCAGCTATAAAAAGAATGACTCAACTACCATAAGCCTTACGTAGTCTGTATAAATTTAGTTTTATAGTTTTAGAATGAAATATATTGTAAAAGTTAAATTACCAAGATCAAGCTTATTGTACTTAATCGTTTTCAATGATTAATAGGTTCTAATTGGTATATTTTCAAGACTACCGTATTGTACGCAAGATTTTTTTTTTTTTTTTCAGAGAAAATATGCATTAATATACAAATTTATCATAGTAAACTTTTATGTAAATTGGAATTTCACCCTTAAGCTTCCGATGATGACCAGACCAATATTCAAGCAATGCCAAGCTGGAATCTTTAATTTTTTCTTTACCTGCATTTGAAAGACAATCTTGCATCTTATACAATTTTGAAAGTTCTCCGTCCCAACTGTAGATAAAATGTTCACTGTATAAGTAATTATATGCAATTTTGTTTGCATAATAATTTCTAACTAAATAGAAAAAACTTGAAGCTTTCATGTCGGTTAATTGGGCATGTAACAAATTAATAACTTTATCATAAATTTCAACAACAGAAGGATCATCATCGTGTAACAACAATGCTGCAGTAATATAATTTTTTAACGCAAGGTAAAAGAAATTAATTTTACCTTTCTTCAAGTACAACCTTTCGTAAATTTTCCCCGTCAATGAACATTTAAAAGAAGATAAATTGATATCCGACTCTATTTTTTGAATTGACTTCAAATTTTTGAAATTTGGATCATTTGCTTGACAATATGCTTTCATTAATGCTACTTCGTTAGTAGAATCTTTCACTTGATCAAAAAATACAATTGCTTCTTTGTATTGATGACGTAACATCGAAATTGAACCTTTAATTACATAAATATAGTTATTTTGGGTTGTGGCATTTATCGTGGTTGTTGTAACATTCGAGAAAAATCGTTTTGGAACCATATTTATCGAATTCACATATTGATTGATTGTTGGTTCTAATCTTAACAACGAGTTGTAAGCTATTTTTGGGCCAATATAAAAAATTGCTTCAACTAGTAATTGTAATGGATCAGGTTTTAAAGGCTTGCGGTCTTTCATCCATTTATTTAACATTTTTTCACTCAAGTCAATTTTATTTATAATCAATAAGCATTTCCCAGTAAATGATTCGTCTGATATATCCTTATTTAAATTATTTAAATCCAACACTTGTTCTTCAAAAGTTTTGCATTTGACATTTTTTACTGGACCAAGATTACTTAAAAGCTTTTCCAATTGTAAAATTTCACCTTGCATAATTTCAAAATCTTCAGCAGTCGTAATATTATTTCTCGAAATATCCAAATACTCATATAAGCATCCCATCGCATTGTCCCTATCATTTAAATATAGAGTACAAATGATAGCAAATATTTTCAAAAATTCTTTTCTCGATAAATCATCAGAAGCCCTTACTATTGCGTAACATAGTTCTCTTTTTGCAACTGAGGTTCTACCTAATTTTATGAACGTACAGCCTATGATTGAATTATAAAGTGGAGGAAAATAATTGAAATTCGCCAATTTTGGTAATAAGAATAATATTTCATTTAATTTGTTTTCATTATACAACTTTTTTAGGTCGAATAGAATTTGTTTTAGCTCTTCATTATTTTGATCATAATTAAAATTTGGATCAATTGCATCAATTGATACATCGTTGTCTTTGTAACTGTCAATTAAAAAATCCATATTTGTGGTAATTTTTTGATTTTTGATTTTTTTTTGCAATTCTATAATCTTTTTAAATTATGTAATCACAGATAACCAACTCAAAACCGAATAAAATAATCCCACTGGGTACATAGCTAATAATACTCTACCGGGAAAAACCCCCGAGCATTTAACTGACATAATACCCACATAAATACTCCAAATATTTAGAACAATCATTAAAAACAAACGAATCAATTTCCATCTTATCAATAATGAACAAAATAATTGTCCCAATACTATAGGAAACATTGAATATCCAATTGCACTAATTGCGCTAAGGAAAGATATTGTACCACCTAATAATTGTACATTCAACCCAATTATAATATAAAAGATCCAAATAAACGTGAATGCTCCGGTAAATACAGTGTTCGTTTGATTTGAAGATGTGGCCAAACTAACACAATAGATCAACGAAAAAATAAGCGGACCCCATAAATCCCAGTGTAAATTGTCAGAATTGATATCTTCACTTGAGAGTGCTTCTTGATCTGCTGAAATCATCAGCTGCGGAATATTTATTCCGTTATTAGAAGCAAAAGTTATGAATTTATCTTGCTGTTTTTTAGCCAATTGTGCCAATTGCATTGGCCATACTATGATATATAATCGTTTACAAATTTGGGTCAAATCTCGCTTTAAAGTTTCTAATATTGACTCATCGAGCGTGTTGCCACCTGTAAACTGACGTTCTTTAATTTTTGCATTTCCTTGAAATGATGAATTTTGGAATGGCTTAAAAGCAGAAGACAAATCTACCTTAGGAACAAATCCAAATGAAGGAAAACTAGATTGTTGACGAGGTGGTTCATCTGGTATTATAAAGTCATCGACTGGTGGTGTATAATGTTGGCTTGACATTTGATTTTTGACAACAAAAAAAAAAGTTGAAAATTTAAATTTAAATCTAAAAATTTCAATCTAATTAATAACAGACAATTGTATATAACATTTGAAAATATGGTGAACTATTGAAATAGACATCTTTTATTCTTTAAAATGTAAATCAGGAAAATATTTCCGTCTGTATTAGATAATTACCTCGATGGATAGAATATCTTATGAATCCAGACACACTGTACATTATTCTAGATCAATATTTTTGCCTTTGCTCTATTGATTCAACTGTTACTGGCTATTTGTCGTGGGTATTACACAAATACGGATCGAATTGACATTTTGCAATCGATTTGCTTTATTGTAATTAACACGAAATATATGTGGCTCAACTTTCGCACTATAAATATAAGTTCCGTGCCCCACCATTGCCCACCCACAAATAATATTTTAATTGCGATAATGGTTGCAAACTTACAAATTAATACTGACGAGTTCACTTTAAACACTGGTGACAAAATACCAGCAGTTGGTTTAGGTACATGGAGAGCTGATTCAGAGAAGGAAGCTGTTAATTCTGTGTTAGCAGCTTTGAAAAATGGCTACAAACATATCGACACCGCTGCTATTTATGGAAATGAAGAAGGCGTCGGTGAAGCCATTGCCAAAAGTGGTGTTCCAAGAAGCGAGTTATTTATTACCACTAAATTGTGGAATTCAGAACATAAGAACGTCGAGGGTGCTTTAGATGAATCATTGAAAAAATTAGGATTAGATTATGTTGATTTATACTTGATTCATTGGCCAGTCTCCAAGAACCCAGAGACTGAAAAACCATACGATGATCATGATTTCGTTGATACCTGGAAAACATTGCAAAAAATTTTTAAAGAAGGTAAGAAGGTAAAAGCTATAGGTGTTTCAAATTTCACTGTCAAAAAATTGGATAAGTTATTATCCGCTCCTGGCGTTGATGTAGTTCCTGCAGTCAATCAAATCGAGGCACATCCATTATTAACTCAACCTGAATTGTATGATTATTTGGAAAAGAAAAATATTGTATTGGAAGCTTATTCTCCATTAGGTTCTGCTGATTCACCATTATTCAAAAATGAGACAATCGTTGATATAGCAAAGAAAAATGGAGTAGAACCAGCTCAAGTTTTAATTTCATGGGCTGTCCAAAGAAAAACAGTTGTTTTACCAAAATCAGTCACAGAATCTAGAATTATTTCTAATTTAAAAACTTTCAAATTATCAGATGAAGACTTTGAAACTTTGAATAAGTTGAGTGATAAAGACGGTGTTGTAAGAACTTGTGACCCACCATTCAACAATTTCAAAGACTGACTAGATATAAAACTTTAAATAAATAGAATCTATATGTATTTAAGTTGACTTTTTACTACTTCTGTGGAAAAAGCTATGCTTTTTACCAATTGATTTAATGGATGATGAAGAGCTGGCAACTTCTTCAACCTTATTTGAAATACTCTTGGTTAGTAAAGTACTTAGTTTTTTTCTTGTTGGTACTCTATCCTTTATCGAGGTTGATGAAGTTGAAGCATGAATAGATGGACGAACTGGTGTTTCTAACTCAGAAGGAATGGGATGTATTATTTCTTGTTTAACATCTGAGATTTCTTCTGCTGGTTTCGACACAGTTTCAGATTTTGCAGCTTCCATTTGTTGCTTCTTCATTTCCAATTCCTTCACCATCGATTCCATTTCTTCTAACCGAATACTTTTCAAATTATATGTTCTTGTCATTAATTTCATATCTGACGCGAAGATTACAGCTTCATGAATCAATTCTAATACTCGATCCGATGGAATTGGCGAGTCAGGAGATATCAATTCAGAAACAGTTGGATTTTCCTCCAATTCATATCTATCTAAATATAGTATTTGAGCTTCTTCATCCATAAGTTTCATACTTGAACATTTTTCCAATAATGCAAAATCCAAAAATCCATCATCTATAGTATCAGCCAAGCCCTCATATTCATCAATGGGAAACTTGTCAGTTTTAGAATTTGTTTGTTTTGCCAACTCAAAATATTTCTTCTTTAATTGGTTTGCCTTGCTAATTACATAAGCTTCTTTCCGCCCGACTATAGCGAATAAAATTTCAGTGATTAAATCATATAATAATGGAACTTTATAAACTTTTGCAATGATCAAATTGTCAAGTAACGTAGGAGAAAGTAACCATTTATTACCAATTTGTCCGGTATAGAGATACTCACAAAATGCTTTCACTGTAGTTGTTGATACAGGAAGATATAGTTTTCTAGGTATCAATGTTGGCTCCATTTGATAATTACTGTCTATATTTGATAAAATTTCTTGATCATTGTCGACAATTCTTTTTGAAATTGATGCTCTGGGAGAAGAATATGGGGAGTCTTTGGGTGATCTAGTTGGTATACTTCTTAACTGAGTCAAAGTGTGAATTAAGGAAGATCTTGGTGAGTTTAAATCTAGCGAACTTTTTCTTGAATTTGTCTTAAAAGACGTTCCCGCTGGTATTGCTGGAATTGATTCACTAGGTAGTGGCAATTGTGGCGGCAATTTATTTTGCTTTACATCAATTTGATGTGGATCAATAGCTGATGAAACGGATGAAAATTTCTCTCGATCTTCAGGTATTCTCAAGGAATCATTTTGAAAAGGTAGTCTAAATTGTGGTTTATCCTCTTCATTAGGCTCGTCTTTTTTACTCTCTTTTTCCTCATCTTCTTTTTCTTGTTTTGAGTAACTTTCAACTGCAGTTATATAAGCTCGAGATAACAACTGAATAAAATAAGTACCCCATCTCTCCATCAACACTGCCAATGAAACAGGAATTCGATCACCAGTAGTAGATATTAATTCAAAATCGGACAACAAATCACCATATCTCTCAAATGCATTTCTACCCAAAGTTACCGCTGCTGGTGGGAAAACCGATCTAATTTTGGTATAACTAGTCTTTGGTGCTGCGTAATGCACATAATCGGAGAAACTGATTGCGGTTGGGCTTTTATCACTGGTTAATGAAGCTATTGATTGTTTTCTATTAAAATCTTCTTCTTCTTCTTCTGCATCTGATATACTATCACCACTGCTATTTTGGTCATAAAGTTTACTGATACCTTTCTCTATACGCCCGCCTGCTAATTCTGAACTAGCTAATACGTTTGTGACAGGTAAACTAACAGCAATCATTATATTAAAATAACGTATGCTGCTCGTAGTTTTAGATGTAATGTTATTACCAATCATAATAACTTTGTGATGTGATTGCCATACAAATCCACCCCATAATCTATGGGAACCATATTCATGGTTGCAAAATATAGTCAATCTTGACCATTTTCCAGTAGGTTTATTATAAATAAATAAAGAGATATTATAATCTCCAGGTACAAATCCGGTTATAACAATATTCTGTCCAAATAATCCACCAGTCGGATATTTCAAATTATAAGGAATTGTTAGGTATTTTGCTTCGTTTTTCTTATGCACAGGTAACACCTTACCAGGTTTAATCAGCTTGCCGACTTTGAAAGAAATCAAGGAATTGCGAATATTTTTGTCAGTTGGACCGTATACAATCAAAGACTCTTCTGAAGCATCAGATTTTTTATACTCTAGTTCCTCAACAAAATTTACAATCATACCGCTGTATTGATTTATGTTCAATAAATTTTGATTTGATTTGAAGTTTGATTCTGACTCTTTTGGATCAATTGATAAATTTATTTTTGATCCCACATATTTCTTTTCGACTAAATCAAACATTATATTATCATATATAGGGGTTGAGTTTTTGTCAAAACCACCAGTTATGAAAATGCCAAAATGATCTTTTTTATTTACAAATGATAAACTAGAAATAATGGTCATTTTATGATTATAACGTGGCTGTGGAATCGATTCATCATTTTCATAGTTCAATCCATCGTTCAACAAAATCCATTTATTTGTACTTAAATTGAATTCCCATAAATCATTGATTGGAACCAAAGTATCATTCTTGAGAACTAATCCACCAAAAAGATAGATGCAGTTGTTGAAAGCACACATTTGGTGAAATAGTCTTGGACATGGTCGGTCATCTGTGGGACTATGTAAGAATCGTGTCCAATTTCTTTCTATAATGTCCAAATAAAATAGTTCGCCAGAAAGATACTTATTGATGGTTTTGAATCTTGCATTTGACGAAGCGACTTTTGCGTTAAAAATAGATAGAATTTCATCTATAGTAAATTCAGTCAATTCTAAACCCAAAGTTAATCCACCTGAAGTGAAAATAAATGAATTGTACAAGGTTGAAGCTGAACCTGTTCTTAAATTTAAATTTAATCGATCGTCTTTTTCAATTGGAGGTAATTGTAACGAGTAGCAAGAACTAGCTGCTGATATTATACTAGTCATATTTGAAACTTGGGTTGGATCATATGTAGCAGAAAAAATTGACGTAGTGACAACTCAATGACAATATGAATCTTCTGATTTATTTATTTTTTTTGTTCGGTTGATTTTTTATTCAAATTAAAACTGATTTTATACAGACAACATATGCTTACAACAAATAACATGGAGATGAATTGGACGATAAATACATTGTTGGATAATTCACATTTCCTAAACTTGTGAGGAGACTAAACACACTTTTTACGCATATTTGATGGTTGCTATAATTTTCAGCAAAAATGTTGTCTCATGTTGATGGACCCATAAGAAGTAGAGATTGCATAAACAAATAATTGTGATACTTTAGGGGTCTTCTATTAGGCACTAACAATCTAAGATTCTACAGCATTATTATAAAGATTGAGATATATGAAGTTAATCAATTAGTTAATCAATTAGATAAGCAAAGAATACAAAAGTATTACATAAGCTTAAATTAAGATAAGTTGATCTAGTTTTGGAAACGCAAAATATTTGTGTGTGTGGCTAATCTTAAAATAAACTGAACTAATCCTATTTAGGAAATGAACATTTGTTGTTTTGGATTTTAAAAATCGTGCATAAGAAAAATAAACAAACACTTCAACTGCTAACCTTTTCATCACCACCAAAGATAATCAATGACAATTTCTTCATGGGCCTATATTGTAAGAAATTTTATTTTGATGAGGTTGTGCTTGAAGTATCATAAAAACTCAACCATTTCAAAATAAGCAAATGATAGTAATTAAAAATAAGGCTGAATAGACGCATCAATAATGACAACAAATCTAGTTAATATGTTTCTAATGTTGGCTAAAAGCTGATATATACAACAACAACGTCAATCATATACTATTTGTAAATTCTACTTACTACAGCAGTCTACATTTATATTATCAAAATTGAAAACTTAAAAAACAAAATTCCAAGTTCTCCTTCTAAATTTCATTATTGCTGTTTGTTTTTCTTTTTTTTTTATTATTTTTTTTTCCCTTTTTTGATTGACCTTTTTAATTTACAACATACTTTTTGTTTTTCTTCTATTTCTTTATCCAAACTTCATTTTATCCATTTCTTCTTTTGTATTATTTAACGCATTTGTTTAATGTCTGACATAGTACCATACGAAAGGAAATCTAAACCGCAACCACCCCCACAAAGTAGATTGAAGCAATTGACAAGTGCTTCAACTTGGGTTTCACCATTTAGATCTCAACAATCCGAAGGTGAGAATGGAGCAACTTCAACTAAGAAAAAACCAAATTTACATCAGCAATTTAAAGAGAGCAATAAAATTGAACATATTAGAGTACCAGCCAAATTTGCTTATCATCCAACTCTAGAGGCAGAAGAAAAGAAAAAAGCAAAAACTCCAACGAAGAATGTTGCTAAGGCTGAAGATGAAGTTGAAAACAGTGCAAAAGAACCAGTTGAAAAAGCAGATGCTGAAACAGAGCCTGCAGGTGCAACTGATGGTCCTGAAGAAGTCGCCGAACCAGAAACAGAGGAAGCAGAAATTGAAGATGCTGAAACTGATATAAAGCCAGTCGATGAAGAAGATGTTGAAAAGGAAGCAAAACCAATTGATAACGCTGAACTTGAAGCTGTGAAAGATTTATCAGGTGATGATGCCATTACAGAACAAGTCAAAGAAAATCCAATTGAATTAGTTACACAACCAGAGGCTAAGTATGAACCTGCTGATTTACCAAATCAAGAGACTTTAGAAAGATTGAAGCATAAACCCGCTTTGTTGAAACGTTATCAGGAGCTAAACTCGACTGCAATTGGTTCGATTGCTACTAATATCAATGACCCTAATAAGGTAATTGAATTAGGATCAGGGTTGAGAATGTCTCAACAACAATTATTAGACATTGCTGCTAAAAGAGTTGCTCCTGTTATTACTTCAATTAATGAAGAAGTTGCGAAAACGAGACAAGAAGATGATATCAAGAAAAAACAAGAATTGGATCAAAAAGCTGAAAAGCATCAAAATAAATTAAAGGCTACTTTTGATAAATACGTCTCCAAAATTGATAAGAAGAAGCAAATATTTGATAAAGAAATTGAAGCTAAATTGAGTGCCGTGAACTTGAAAACTGATGCTGCCACAAAAGCTCATGAAGACTTCCATGCCAAAACCAAGAAAGAAATTGAAACTGCTACTGCTGATTATGAAGCAAGAGAAACTAAAGCAGTTGAACAACACGGCACCAATTTGGAAACTTTAGAGAAAAACCATACTGAACTTACAGCAACAAAAAAACAAGAATTGGAAGACGCAAAAGCAAAGCAAGAAACTACTACCACTGAAATTGAAGAATTAAAAGAAAAAAAAATTCAATTGGACGATAAAAATTCAGAGTTGGCTGATGAAATCGAAAAATTAACAAATGAACTAAATGAAGAAACTGAAAAATTAGAAAAATTGAAAACTGAATTAGCTGAACACAATGAAGCAATTGAGGCAAACAACAGTAAGAAAGATGAATTAAACAATAATTTGGAAGTAATTGCAAAAGATGTTGATGAAAAAAAATCAAAACATAAAAGTTTAGCCGCCGAAGTTAGTTTATTGGCTGCAGGTGTGGCTGCCTATGATGCTAAATTGAAAGATTTAGGTAGTGACAAACAAAATCGTTCAAAGAGATTAGATGAAGCAAAAAATAAAGCTAAGCAATGGCAAGAAGAGAAACAGAAGATGGCAGAAGAAGTTGCAAAAGAACACGAACAAAAGAGATTAGCTGCAACTCAAGAGTATGAAACAAGAAAGCATGAAGAAGAATTAGAAAGACAAAGATTGAGGGAAGAAAAAGCAAGACAAGAACAAGAAGAAAAAGAAAGATTAGAAAAAGAACAAGCTGAAAAAGAAGCTAAAGAAAAGGCCGAGGCTGAAGAAGCAGAAAGAAAAAAAGCTGAGAAAGAAGCTAAAGAAAAAGCCGAGGCTGAAGAGTCAGAAAGAAAAAAGCAAGCTGAAAAAGAAGCTAAAGATCATACTAAAACTCTGTATGCTTACACTCCACTTATCAAAAAGGATGATTTAGATGAGATCAATAACAAGCAACAACCACCTCATAAGAAGGAAGCTGTTGAAAAAAAAAAGGACGAAAAGCCTAAAGAAGAAAAGAAACACCATCATGTAGGTGGTGTAGCTGCAGGTGTTGCAGGTGGTGCATTAGCGGGAGCCGCAATTGGTGTTGGAGCCACTGGTGGTGCTATTGGTGGAGCTGGCAAACAAGCGGTTGGAGCAGGATCGTCAGCTCTTAACACTGTTGGCGGAGGTAGTAAAGATGTTGAGACTCCACAAATCTCAAATAAGGATGCTGTTAATGAATTACCACAAATTTCAAGTAAAGATGTACAAGAAGCTCCTGTTTCTTCGAAGCCATCTGCCCCCCATCCAACCGAAATCGAAACACCAGAACCTCCAATTCAAACTCCTGATAAGACTCATAAGAAAACAGTCGAGCCGAAATCTGCGAGTTCTAGTAAAGTAGGTGGTACCGTAGCTGGAGGAGTAGCAGCAGGATCAGCAGTTGCTGGGGTTGCTGCGTTAGAAAAACAAAGATCAAATTCATTTAGTGATAAATTTAAAGGTTGGGGTAAGAAATTGAGTAGAAAATCATCAACAGAAGAGGCACCAGTTGTTGCAAAAGGTGACGATCAGAAAGTTGGTGGAATCACAGCCAAAGATGCTGAAACTTCAAGTGTTGTTCCAAAAGGTGAAAATAAACAAGTTGGTGGTGTCAATGCCAATGATTTGAAAACTAAGCCAGACAATGCATCATGGGAGGTTCAAAGTGTTTATGAAATAATTTCTGATGAAGACTATGAAAAGTTTAAAAATAATCCAGATTATTTTGAAATCAGTGAAGAAGAGTTCAGAAAGCACAAAGATTTGGAAAAAAAAGTTCATTTAATTGAGAGATTGTAAATTATTATTATTTTTGTTTTATTAATATATAATTAATTGAGAGACGTCTAGTCGAATGTAATTTTTTTACCTGCGGAGGGTACAATTGCAGCACTTGCTCTTTGAGCAGTAGCCAAAGCAACTGAAGATTTCTGTCTTTTGTTTGATTCATAATTTGATTTTATTGGTCTTTTCCTCTCTTGGTTATATGCTTGATCGTTATTGTTTTCTTGCGGTACAACCCTTTCTCTAGCTGTTGATATTTGGGAACTATTATCTTGTTGCTCATATTTCTTTGGTCTTTTTTTAGATCTATCTTCACCGAATTCCATCCTCAATTGTCGATTCAAGAAACTTTTACACAATTTTGACGAGATTGCGTTCTTAGCCCCTTCTTCATTTTTGAAATCAACAAAAGCAAATCCTTTACATTTGCCTGTATCTTGGAAAGTCGCCATTCTAATCTTTACAATTTCACCACAATGTCCAAAATGTTCTCTTAGGTTGTCCTCACTGGTGTCAAAACTTAAATTACCAACGAATAATATTCTTGACGGTGGATTTTTGCCTTCGTTTTCTTCCTTTTCTGGTCTACCCTCAAAGGATGTAGAACTTTTGATCAACAAGTTCCTACCATTTAAATTTTCTTCCGATAGTTTTATAATTTTTTCAACCTGTTCGTTGTTTTCAACATCGACATATGCAAATCCTTTAATTTTATTGTCTTTTTTAGGTATATTGATTCTCAAAAGATTTTTTTCCTCTAAGGATGTTTTTAGTATAATAAATCTCGTTAAATCTTCTTTAGTGGTATCAAATGATAAATTTCCAATCCATACACCAAAAGGTGATCTTTTATCTTGTTCCAATTTATGTTGTTGTTTAGCATTTAATTTTTCCACGTTTAATTTACCTTTTTTAACCAATCTTTGCTGTTTCTTTGAGAGTGGAACGTCTGCTTTGAGATCTATCTCCAATTCTTCATTCTGTAGCTTGTTATCTTCTGTATCTGACATAGTATGAGATGAGGTTATAACAAAAAAAAAAAAAAAAAAAGAAAAAAAAAAAAAAAAAATAAAACAATATCAATGATAGGAAAGTTGATATCAAGACGTTAAACTATTATTTATACAAAAAAGTAGACTTTAATTCAATTGTCATCGACCCACTCGGACCATAACCATTTTCTCCAAATCTCACCTGCTTCGTTGATTATGTTATCAATGAAATTTACTTTGTGTTTACTGTCTTTCTGATCATCATTAGATATTATAACATTATTTATAGGTTCTACTTCTTCATGCACTGGCGGTGATATCAAAATAGGTGAATTTGATGTTGAACTTGAAGAGCTTGAATGAGATTTATGCTTCTTTTGCTTGTACTTATAGGACTTGGAAGGTAAACGCGATAAAAATTGTCTGATTTCATGTTGATCCAATTCGACCAAAATATTTTCTTTTGACTTTAGTAATGATAATGAAATGAAGATCAATGAAACATGAGGATCCACTTTACAGAATGGTATTGATAATAATTGATGATTTTGAGGATCTTTTGAATTATTCGAATCATCACCTAAATCGGTAATTAGATCTTTGAACAGATTATTTCGTCTTGCAAAAACTTCATCATTATCGTCTTGCTTCTTATCGATATTGGTATTATTATTACTGTTGTTATTATTATGAGTATTATTATTATTACTATTGCTGTTGTTATTAGTATTACTGTCATTAGAATTTGATTCTTCAGATGAAACTGACCAAAATAAATCAGGACCTAATTTCTCTAATGTATTTCGATTCAAATAATTTAGCTTCTCGTAATAGTAAGTAAAACTTTTTTTCGAATTTTTTAACCTCCAACCTAATAAATAATCCCAAATTCTACCTCGATCATATTTGGACCACACCTTTGTACCACAGAATTTTAACCACCAAATTAACCATTCATCATCTAAACAACCAAACTTAGTCAAAATTTGTTCTTCATTAAAATATTGGGATAATTCAGGTAATAATTTTCGAAGAC
Organism: Insectozyma sakaeoensis; assembly: GCA_030569255.1. NCBI lineage: Eukaryota > Fungi > Ascomycota > Pichiomycetes > Serinales > Debaryomycetaceae > Insectozyma > Insectozyma sakaeoensis. Next base: position 4,276 of record JAJMKJ010000041.1, on the reverse strand, counting down.
AATAAATAAAATATGATACTCTTTCTTCAATTGTACCTCCTGTGATTGGTAATGTAGACTTGTTAACTTTTGTAGGATACGAGGAAGAAAAACTTGCACTGTTTTGATTTAAATTCAATTTTAACTTCTCATTATTTTTCTTATCTGGGCAATGTAATAATACAAGTACTAATCTTTCGTAGACATCACGAAATGACATGTTTGAAATTTTCTCATCTTGGTAAATTAGATTTTCTAAGTAACTTTTCAATTCAGGTATATTATCGATGTAATTTGAATAGTCATCTAGTACATTGACCACCAAAGAGTTATTACTTTGTTCACTTGAAGTATGATGATCTCTACCAGCAAGTACCCAGGGAGTTTTTGGTATTGGTGGAAACCATTCAGCCAAATTCAATGCCATCCACGTTAAAGATTGGTCATATTTTGTAATTTTACCCCATTTTAAGCTGAATTTTAATATAGCTTGTTCCAAGATATCCAAAATTTCATGTTCAATTTGATTTAAAACATGCTTTTGAGTTGAATACTTTGATCTGCTAATATACTTGTGCAAATCTTTTTTAATTTTGTACCTGACCTCATCTTCCAATTCTTGAATAGTTGATGTTGTCGATTCTGTACCCGAACTGTTGACACTCGAAGAATCTTTTGAGATGGAATTCTCATTCAAAATATCACTGTCTGGTTGTATGAACGGGTTTAAAACAAAAGGATGGTATTTCAATAATATGGGCCACACTTTGAATCGAAGGAACGGTGGAACCCCCTTTTGTCGGGAAATTAATGCTAGACCATGATGATTTTTGGTATTTAAATATTCTTTGCATAGATTGAATATTTCCAAATCATAATTGAAGGAAGGTTTGTTTTGATCTAACTTGATAGTTGAATGTGTAGTAGTCTGTATAGCATGAGTTAGAACGTTATTATTATTATTATTATCTCCTTTCTCTTTTTCTTTTTGATTTATGGAACTAGATTGATCTTGTAATGATAGTGATGGTTTCAAAGTATCAGCCATGACATATAACTACTACCAGTACTACTACTGCTACTACTACTACTGTGACTATCAGTCCAAAGTGTGAAAAGAGGGTTGGAAAGTCCAAGGTTGGGGTAATGGATAAACAAAGGTCTACAATTTTATCAAAATAAGATGGAAATTTTTTTATAAATCGTACTACCATAAAACCAGAAAAAAAAAAAAAAAAAAAAAAAAAAAAAACTGAGAAATAAAATTGGAAATGTTACACTACAAGCAATAATTATGGAATTATCATAATAACCAACTCCATGTTTGATATTTGAGTGGTGGTACTCTTCTCCATCATCGTCAATTTACTTGCAACATCATATTTGTATCAGAGGGCACCGAGATGGAAGCTTAATCAATCAAGCAGAATTTATATTCAACACAATTAAAGCAGATTTCTACAATTCAATAATCTTCAATCTTTTGTTAGTATTCTTGTTCCCGACGGAAAAATTGACCTAATGCCACAACATATCTCTTATGTTGCTTAATTATTTACAGTTCATTCACTATGTGATATTATTAATTTTATTTTGTCTTGTTTCGTTTCGTAAAAAAGTTTATTCTGTTTTATCATTTTTTAATCATATTACACGACCAGTAATGTGTAACTTGTTACCTTGGTTTGGTTTGTCCATAAGCACACGACTGTTAAAATAGTCATAATGGCACTACCATAATTGTTTGTTCACACTACTATTTGATTTTTTTTTTCCCGGGTCTGTCGATTGTCCAAGTATCGCTTAGTATTTAAATGATCATCAGCTTTTGTTGGACAATATCCATATCAATCAATAATTATTAATCTGCTTTTTTTTTTTTGCCGGTATTATCTTTTACTTGAATTCTTATTTTTTTCATACGATGGAAGGTAGTTCTTAGCAAAAGAAGTTTAGCAAGATGCGATTTGACGCGAAGAGATGAGAGCTACAGGACACGGAATAAAAATTTAGGATTTTAACGATTATGTCAAATTTTAAAACCGAATCAACCGAATTAAATCCTTGTACATACGGGTCGCTCTTTTGTTTGAGCCTTTTTTTTTTTTTTTCTCTTCCAATCCATCATCATCTGCTAATTCTTTATTAATCATATAATAATACGTTCTAATTCCATCTTGACGTATTCAACCGTAAAATTTTCAGTTAATCACACATATTCTCCTGTTTACAGTTTCAGATGGTTCTTTAGCTTATGATTTAAATTATAGTATATGTATATATATATGTATAACCAATCAAGTGATTTATCATATTTTTCCCATATATATTAATAGCACTATCAATCGGATTCATTTTTTTATACCCTTAGTACCATGCCGTTTCTACAGTCAATAAAAAATATAACTTCATCCACTGAATCAAAAATAAAAGCCGCCACCAATACAGAGCCGCTAGGACCGTACAATCATGAATTAATAGAATTGGCGAGTCTAACTTATAACAAAAAGCACTTATCAATAATTATATCAATAATCACGAAGAAGATTCAGTCTGTATTGAACACTTTCGATGACAATAAACCTGTAAAAAGGTCATTTACCTACAAGTCGTCAAAACGATTCTCATCATCAAATGAAGATATAGAGCTACCAAAACGATCAAACACATTATCTTATCAACAAAACAATGATTCAAATTTAAATAAACTGTGTTTGATTTTATTGAAGACTTTAACTGTGTTGCTTTATTTATTACAAAATGGTTCTCAACAATTTAATGATTGGTTGAAACAGGAATATCTATCGCTTGTAAAACCACTAACAAAAATTATTTATCCAAATAAATATCACGAAAGCCTAAAATTCAAAATTATAAAACTAACAAACTTGTTACAGAATGAGGACTCATTGAAAAATTACAGATCAAATCTACATAAGATGAAAACAGATTTATTAATGCCAGGTATGAAGCGATCAAGTATTGACAATATCGACTTGCTAAATATTCACGAAGATAGCAAAAACTATATTTATCAAAATCAAGATTTCCCGAAAACTAGAAAATTAAACTCTTATCGAGCTGATTCACAAACAAGCAGCTCGATACAAAATGCATCATCATCTTTATCTCCATTGTTCCATTAAAAGTGGTATGATTAATTTCAAATATTGTAGCATTAATTAAAAAAGTTATAAGAAACAAACAAACGAACAAAAATACTACTTGGTTCAAGTTTCATCCTCCTTGCATATTTTCATGAAAAAAATGATAGGTTCTAACATTAATTATTAACGAAGTATACGTCTCTCAGAAAATCCAAAAATTAAATTGTTTTTTTTAAGAAATTTTTTGAAAACTTAAGACATTCTCTTATAATAGTAGACAGTATTGTAAGCTCATCTCGAAGGCATAAAAAAAAGCTGTAATATTTGATTCACCTGCATGACGATGGTAAAAGTATTGAAATTTTTTTTTTATTTTTATTTTTATTTTAAACATGCGATCCATATAATAACTGTGTGTCACAAATCCTGAAAACATGACACACTTCATTTTTTATTTTTCTAGTGAGGCTTTATCACTCTGACTCGATTTTTCTTATCATACGTGAAAAAAGAAAAAAAAAAAACAAATAATATAATCTATTACTAAAGAAAAAAATACAACTTATCTAGTAATTCAGCCTCGAGAACGCTCATTAAATCGTTGATCATAAGACAAACAAATCAACTATATAGATGATTGTAGTATAGCTGCCAGATCATTTAACAACTTTTTAAAAAGCTATACGCCAAAATTGAGGGATTTACTTTGGTCATTTGCTTATTACTGGTTATTAACTAAAAGTTTTGGCTAACCAAATATGGTAACAAAAATTTCTTTTTTTTTTTTTAACTCTCCCCTATTATTGTTAGTCGTGCACAAACTTCGAATTCTGTTGAGGTTTGGTTGCGCAAGTATATAAGGGAACAAGATTCCGTTGCCACCCTACCTTTTATTTGTTATTACACTTGAACAAATTAAACGTAATTAATAATGCAAATCTTCGTCAAAACTTTAACAGGTAAAACCATTACATTAGAAGTCGAATCGTCAGACACAATCGACAATGTCAAATCTAAAATCCAAGATAAAGAAGGTATTCCACCAGACCAGCAAAGATTGATTTTTGCAGGTAAGCAATTAGAGGATGGAAGAACTTTGTCTGACTACAACATTCAAAAGGAATCAACCTTGCATTTAGTTTTGAGATTGAGAGGTGGTATGCAAATTTTCGTCAAGACTTTGACTGGTA